>JBCJKH010066165.1:0-10292 GCA_039877255.1 Loriculus beryllinus | reverse complement strand
AGAGGAAGAGGTTCCGGATTCCCCCCCCCCCCCCCTTCTTATGAAGGAAGAAATCAGTGTGGAACACATGGCATATCTTTTGGTCTTGCAACAAGAGACATTTGTTAACCAAATCTGACTTACCCTGGAAACAATTTGGCATGTTCCCACCAAGGATCACTTTCAATGTGCCAGTTCCTCACACCTCCATTACATGAAAAGCACCTCACTATACCACCTTGTCCTGAAAGAGACATCAAGATATTATTTGACATCAGAGATGCTGTATGCTCTACTAGCCCTGGATGAGAGACTGGGGAAGGATTCAACACAAAACACAAGCTACTGGACAGAACAGATGAACACATGACACTTCACCAACACTATGCAAGTTGATAGGGCAGGAAATCTGATGAGAGTTGGAACTCCCAGAGCTGCAGCTGGTTGAGATGATTCTAGAGCTGGGTCACAAGATAACAGGCAGCCTGCATTTGAGCCCCACAGCTCCCAGGTATGCACACAGCTATCCAATCCCCTCTTGCCTGCATTTAGAATTGCAATTAATTATACCTATACTTATTTCCTCACCACAATCTGCCATAACCAGCAGCAGGCATAGCCAGAAGCAATTAAAGCCACAGTTAAGCACTAACCTACAAATGCCCTGCCTCAAGGGCAATGGAACAACAGCATCAGTAAAAGCCGCCACTGAGTTTGGGTCATAAACATGGTTTTCCAAACACTCTCATCTCCGAGCACAGTTTGGCTTAAACCTAGTGCTCAGTTCCAGAGTTCTCCTGCTCAGTGACCGCAGGGGAGTGCCATGTCACACTGGTGCTGCCTAATGAGCTCCCAGGGTCAGGCTTCTTGTGCTTCAACAAGAGTGCAAGGAGTTCAGGATGAGGAGGTTGCTGCTGAGGCATCTTTAGTTTATGCACCCTGCCTGTCACTTCCTTCCACATCTCAGACTGATGTGTAAATACAAACAAATAGATTCTTCTATATAGAAGTCACACAGAAATATCATTATAACAGCAGCTTTCAAAGAACTGAAGGGTTCCCTCAATATTTAGTTACAATCAAGCATTAATGTCCTGTAAATATTTCCTCTGACTGATCAGTGCAATGACAAGCACTTCTACAAACTTGTTATCAAAGCAGCAAAGCCTTCCCAAGGGTAAAAACAATGATATATTGATATTCAGATGCATATGATAAGTATTGCCTATTTTCCTCATAAAAAAAAGGATCTTTGCTATTTCTAGAAGTCCAGGGTCCCTACAGCCAGTGACAGTCAAATGGACTGACTACCTTCAGGTTTAGGTTTTTGAGAAGAGAAAGCTTCAGTTAAAGACAAAGCTTACACAAAACATACCAAGCAAGTGCTTCAGGTCCTTTTGGAAGCACAAGTAACAAATAGGCTTACTAAATCTTAAACCACACATTTTCCTGCCAGTGAAGAGCTGTTTAAAACATGCCACTTTTCCCACTCCTGCTAAAGGGAACTGACTTACTAGTGAGCCCCTCAGTACCCAAAGAGGAGTTCACATAGTAATGAACTCTACACAGGCAACAAGCGAAGCAGCATAGGCTGAAGGAAGGATAGGCTTTCTAACTATGCTATACACACTTGCAAGTATTTGTATGAGCAATAAAACACAGCAACACCTTTAAAAGTTAGCTTGGATCAAAGTTAAACACATTTCCCCAGGGCACCTACCTGTGTAGAAGAATCCTGCTCTAGCTAGTGCCTGATAATGTATGGCAGGGTATCGTGGGCAGTTCTGAAATGTCAATAGTCTCGCCTCCTCTGTTACCATCGCTGGGTGTTCTGGCTCATAAGGCACTGCTGCCTCCTCACTGTCCACCCCCTGCAAAAGGCTGACGAGCTGCCCATCCACAGTGTCAACAGCTTCCTGAGGAGGATCCATCTCCTGGTTCCCAACAGCCTCACCACCAATGAATTTACAGGACGGGAAGAACTTCCTGTGCTCTCCTACTGGGCAAGCACCAGGTGCCCAGTCTTTGAGGATACCACTGCAGCAGAAACACTGTACTTCATCTCTTGGACCAATATAGAAAAAGCCAGCCTTGGCCAAACCTCGAGGGGATACAGGCGAGGTTGCTGGCCAACACTGAAAAGTACTCAATCTTCTTGCTTCATTACTCATGCTCCATTTAAACAGATGGCAAGCAGCAGCCCTGAACTGTGTCTCCCTTGCTGGTCTCCTGTCCCCCATGTTCTTGTTCTGAAAGAGAGGAGGAGACAAGCGAGAGCTGTCAGCTGGATTCCTGGTGTCAGGCAACACTCACCCTGTCCTCTTTGTTTCTCATCCCATGCATATTCCAGAAAGCTCCTGGTCTTGACAAAGCTGAGCTTGTTTGGGAATTGCAGCCCAATGAGAGGTCTGGTGCTTCTGTACTTTGCTGCAGAACTTTTGCTGAGCCCTCACTAGCATTTGAGGGGAAGAGACCAGAGCTTTCTGAGCCCCTCTGCCAGCTTCCAGGGGAGATGCTTACAGGAACAGAGAGGGGAGAACCTGTGCTTCCCTTTCAGCTGAGCCAATCCAGCTTCTGGCATCTATCTGAATGAGAAATGCCCAACCGTTTGCTCGGCCTTTAAATTAACATTAAAAAGGCTTTGCCTTTCCCCCCATCCCAAAACCAGGTTTAAGAAGACATGCCATAACAAAGCAGAGAACAGCCACACCCAAACATCACAGCTCAATGTTCACCTTAAGGCTGAACAGTACACAGAGAATCAGTACATTTTTCATAATCTTGTGATCATTAAGCATTGAGTATATAGAAACGGCTCTATAGAGAAAAAACTTCTCCAGGATGCACTCTGAAATAATTCAGTCCATTTTCTATGAGGAAGTGCCCTTAAAGCAATGATAAGACATCTTGTGCCTGTGCTGGCTCTGTGCAAGGCAGTGAATTAAAGACATTACTGACTGCCCACTTATCCAGCTCTCATTCTACTCAAGGTAACAGCCAAATAAACCAAGTTGTAACTATTGCTTCTAATCCTTTCTAGGTCTGGTAAATACACTTTCACAAGGCCATACAATTACACAACAGTCAGGATCAATTTAACTAATGACTCCAAAGAATTCCTCTGCAGTGAAGTCACTGCACATGTGATTTAAGTGGTAGGTGCAAACAAACCCAGTTTTTTAAGTATGGGCCCTGAAAAAAATCCCTTTACCATTCAACTCAATAGGTCAACTCACCCAAGGGAAGCACTATGTACTGGTTATAGAGCCAAGCACTAGGAGCACACAGACCCAAAACATCACATAAGCAAATACATATATACACACACATATGCACAAATAATATATATACACACTCTTAAGATGTCTTTCAAGGCTGGCACACCACATAATTAGTAAGTAATTACCTATAACTAACTCTATGGAATAGGCACACTGTAAAAACCAATCTGTATAGCAGCTACTCTACAGTAATCACAGTACATGGTTCTCAGGTCAGTAGCATCTCTGAAGCATTATTTCTCTTATTTAAATACTGCAGTACATTTAGAGAGCGGAAAAAAACTTCCATAGCTTTTTAGTTGCAAGGCCTGGAGCTAAGGTTAATAAATCCACCCTCTACAGATACTACTACATGGTTAACAAGATGTTAAAAGCGAGTTTGCTCACCCACATGCCTCTCACAGTAAAAGGCAGCAAGGAAAAAGTTCATTAACAACTGGAATTTCCTTCTATCACCATAGCCACAGCGACAGCAAAGGAAGACTCTAAAAGCTTTAGAAACCATGCTTTAGTACAATAAAGTAGCTACTCAAAAACTATAACATTGGCAAAAAAACATATAGAAAAGAAAACCCATTAGTCTCTGATACATAGCAGAATGTGCAAGCTAAGCAAGCTTAGGAACATGCAACATTTCAGCCTGCAATAATTCAACCTGCACTGAAGATTTTGCTCTTAGAACACAGAAGCAGAGAGACTTCATCAGGTACAGCTCCATAGCATTAGTGTTGCTCTCATCATAGGCCCTAATAAAACCAAAGCTGTTAAACTGTAACAAATGCTGATTTCTACCTCAACAGCTGAGTTCTTAATCCCCTACCATGTAATAAATGGACATCAGAGCAAGCTTCACACAAAGGAAGAAAAGGCCTCCTACCTAAAAGCTTAGCAGCCAAACCAAGCATTTTTAAAGTAATAAATGCAGCATAAGAGAAAGATATCTTTATCATTACAAAATGACACAATAGTTTGCTTGCAATATTCATATGCTCTATAGAATAGGCATTAACTTGGCTAACAGGGCTCTCCAAACTGAACTGACAGTTTAAGCAGATACACTGCCAGTATACATACTGATATCTACATACTGATAGAAGCCAGTATTCTTCTATAATCCATTACTTACACCTACATAGCAATACATCATCAAAGCACCACAAGAGGTAACATTAACAAACCCCTAAGATTAAGGCAATAAAAAAAAACACACTAAAAATATTTACCTGCAATACACAATAAAAAAGCCACAAAATGCTCCCAAGCAGCAAACTGCTCCCAAGCACTCTTCTCAGCAAAAAAGACTCTCTTCCTCAGAGAAGCACCAAACCCCTCTAGGACACAAAGGATCCCAACTGACCCATAGGCCATTTCTACTGCTTCGTTTTCCCCAATTGGTTGGGGGTGTGCTGAAATTCTCCATTGGCTGAGGAGCCCAAATTTCATCATTAGCAGTGGGGAGTCACCAGGGAGTATCTTGGATCAATTCAGTTGCCTTTGTTCTGGGAAGAGGTGCTCTTTTGCAGCTTCACAACTTGAAATCTTTCTATTCCTTTGTCTCTCTGGGGTCCTATTTCAGGATGAAGGATTTCAAGATTATTTCTGAAAGTTGTAATTGCTTAAAAGTATATTTTCCTTTACCACTTCTCTGCCTGAGAAGATGCATGCACCTTGTACATGCTTGACAAGATACAGGTTTGCTTTGTCAACGTAAGAACACAGGTGGTTTGTGTTTGCAAGAAGTGATAAATAAGGGCTTTCCTTTAAAGCAAGAAGCTCTAGGGATGGTTTCTCACAGACAAACCTGTATCAACATTTTAATTAAAAACAAATCCTGAAACTTGTTTAATTAACTCTGTTTTAACAAAAATCCCTGAGCAGCAGAGGGCACTGCTCATATACAAAACTTGGTCTTGTAACGAGTGTGGTTCTTCTTTGCCTGTACTGAGTTTAGATTTAATTGTACATTATCTCCTGCTCCACACATCCTGTGCTTTATAATGCTATATTTATTTTTTTTGAGGAATGGATCTGAAAAATATAAGATACAGAGTTAAAATCTCTTATAGATGCTGTTTAGGGCCTCTGCTGAGGGGCTCTTGTGAATCACCTGTTAGTAGGTAAGAGTGATTGATAGTTCTGATCTTATGAAGCATTTTACAAGCAATACTGCTTATAACCACTTGGAAATCTGAAAGCATCAACCAAGAGCTTAGGACTGATCAGTAATGATGATCAACAGCACCGTCATGATGCCCTTGCATGAGAAATGTAGTAGCTTTGACACTGCTGAGCTCCTTCTAGGCATAACTAGAAACCTACACTAAATAGTGAGTTGAAACTCTAAGGATAAAGGAATGTAAATGTTATTAATCAATGTTTGCTAATATCAGCATGATTTGGAAGGAAAATGATGAATAAATACAAGGAGTATAGTTGGGGGCAGCATTATAAAGAGCTTGAAAGGGTTGAAGTGACTGAAGTCCCTGGAAAAGCTCCAGCAGAGTTCAGCATCTCTAAGCTTGAAGTTGTACACAGCTGTAAGGAGATGAAGCTGCCCTGTGTGGTTTAGCTCAAGGAACACTATTATGCTTTGATCAATAAATAAGAGTGAAAAAAACAATTCCTGAGGAAAGTGGCTTTTATAACAGGGGGGATGAAAAAAGGTGTCGGTTGGCATTACCGAAGAAGCAAAGAGGCTGGAAATGCAAATACAGATGCCATAGCTTGCCGTTGCTGCAACTGATGTGTAAGGGGATTGGATATCAAGAACACTTACGGCATTAATCCTATTCCTACTTGCTTAGAACCACTGTGAGGACAAGGATCTGTCTTTCAGAATAAAACTTTCAGGCCTGAGGACAGAATTGCTCTCAGACTGAAGCAGAGCAGACAAAATCATTCCATCTGTAGCCACAGAAGTAGGTGACTGCTGTTTCTCCATTTAAGGCCTTGCTTTTCCTCTTCTGGCTGCCTGTTCCTTGTCTGTTGTCCTTCATCTTCCTTCACGCTGACTGGCAGCAGCACAATGCCTGCACTCTGCAGCCCTGCTAAGAGCTGCTGGCACTGCTCTCTTCAACAATAAAACCTGTAAGAGTGTCTCTCTGTGAGAGCTGCCTTCAGTGCAGCCCTGAGGGAGCAGAGTACATCGCTCTCCACTGACACAAAACTCCAGGGCACCCATAAACCCATCCCTGTGGGCAGCGATCCAACCCAGTGAATAATGATGAGACACATTAAAAAGTGGCTGGTCACACAAGCGATGAACACAGAGTCATTCCCTTAGGGCAAGGAAGCCTCACTTTGCTTTTTTTCATCCTGCTCAAGGTTCTTTTACTACAAGGAATGCTGCTGTACATCTAAATGGCTCTTCTCTACCTATCAACATTTTATTCCTTCTGCTTTATTCTGTGGATTTGTCAATAATAATGACAAATTTAACATATTAATAATGATTTATTGCTCCAACCATTGACAATCATTAAATCAGAATGCCTGAAAAATGTTGCTATAAATACAAATACTATTCATATATACTGCCAGAACTGATGCATAGGTGAGTAACAGATCTATGTTTTGTAAGGTGGTGTCCTAAGGATTTAAATCTTTCAATCTCCTCCCCTAAGTTTTTTTTCTGACCTCCATTACCACAGCATTTGGTTTATGTATTGTGATAGGAATAGCATTTGGTTGCCTTGTCGTGGTTTATGTATTGTAATAGGAACAGCTAAATGTAGCTGGCAACATGATTCATGAAAGTGCTTAAAATCAAATACTATTAATATACCAGCCTACAGGAGCAGAACACAGCACATATCAAAAGAAATATCTGCAAAGCACAGCAGATATGCAAAAAATCAATAGAAGAACCACCCTTAAAATCCTGCTGTGATTTGCGAAAAAGCTAAGTAACATTCTGGTTCCTTGGAAGGAGGAAAAGGAAAGTGTTTCTGCCACAAGGCATTACTGTGCTTTAGATTGTTCATGACTTCATGATTTCAGTGTCCAGCTTATTATACAAAATCTTTGTGCTACAGAAAGTAGACTGGGTTGAAAACTGGTCAGTGCTTTTCTACAGTGCAACTGTTTGCAGTAAGCAAGTTCATTTTATTTTTCTAACTGGCTTTTGGAGCTGAAAAATCTGAGAGTTTCTTTTTCAAGGGTCATTTTTTCTCTTTATTTGGTTTTCTACCCCTTCTTGCCTTTGCCAGTGAACATCATGGGGAAAAGACTAATGGATGTTCCACCATCCAGCCATTAATTACCTTTAAAAAAGGATTTGTCAGGCATTTTTATGACTCTAATGGAGCTCATCCCACTTTTTAATTGCTGGAAAATCAGCCATCAAGAAACATGGAACATCTGATTTTCCAAGAAAATTCTGCTACAGCTTGAAATGTGTTTCATTGCAGAGAGATGTGCCTGGCTGCTTGAGTATTGCTTGGACAAAAGGTTCTTTTGTCCATCTGTTCTTGAGCTACTCACCCTAGCAATCATCTGGTTTTCGCCATGCAAATTGACTCAGAATAGGTTTAGTTTGTCTCTGTATCAATAATCAATAGTAAGATTGACAGATGAGGAAGAAAGACAACAGTGAAGGACACTGCAAAACACTGAAGTGAAAAATGGGTGCCTGTATTCTAATGAGTAGCAAAGACAGACTCACAAAGACCTTACAATGTAATGGAAACTACATGATAGCAGCAAGAAAGAGTTGCCAATGATGAAGATAAAGAAGGAGACCTGGGAGAGTCCTTGTGATCAGTCACTGCTCTGTTGAGGTCCTTGCTACAGCTTTTCAATGAAGTCGTCTTGCAAAGCACAGCAGGCACAGCGATGGTATGAGCTGGTATCTGTACACAAGGCATGCTCTCTGCATATGATTTCACTTTTTATGTTTTCACAATGTGTCAGTGACATGAAAAAAAGGAGAGAAGAGCTGCTGTGTGTGTCTACTTTTGTTTTTCACCCTGAAATGATGGAAATCAATGTTGGCTCCTCGCTTTGGTTACATTCCATGGAGGTGTGAGGTGCAGCAAGGAGATAGTTCCAGCATAACAATGTTTGATTTTACTTCCTTGCTCATACCAGAGGGCTGCATAAAATCCCTGTAAAATCTAAATTAAAACCCAAAACAAACAAAAAGAGTATTCTGTAATTTACACATGAAATCTATATACCTGAAATTTCAGAGTGTGTTAGCAAAGAAAAAGATGCCTATAAGTTTTTCTTATATTAGGTCATATTACCTTATTTCTCTCAACAAAGCCAAAACCAAACAAAAACCTGTGTTATACCCTAGGTTACAGAGTCACACTCCAAGTGTATCTTCAGTTGATATAATTCTGAATATTGCCTTATCTATATGTCATTTTACTGGGTTTGTGTCTACAAGATTGTGCTCTTGTCAGTGGACAGACATGATCATTTTTAAAGTTACCAGGAAGAAGCAATAATTCACATTTTCCTAATGCAAAAGAAAAAGATATTCCCCAAACTGTAGCCTTAGGCATATGTATATTTATGTGCCTGACACGCTCTGTCTTTGACTCTAAAATAATGGATACAGCCTAATAGCTGTACCCTACACCTTAGGATGTTGAAGCAAATCCAGTTCTAGCATTCTGCCCACATACACTCATGGCTTGGATGATTCATAGTCACATAGTTTCTATATCAAGACTAGTGAACATACACAATCACATGGACTTCAGAGCAGTGCCCATCACCCAAGAACCCAGGACAAGCCTTTCCCACTCCCTAGGCACGTTGCTCAGCTTTTTTCTCTCATTTGTTTTGGAAGCACTGCTCTATGTCAGCCTTTAAGCTCATTCAGAGACCCTCAAGAGGACACATCTGCTTCATCCACAGCTATAGCATATGGCAAACAGAATTAAGATAACACAAACCAATTATGACTTGCTGCCTAAGCCACACAAAGCATCCCAGGTGCTAAGGATTAATGCATTCTTCTTTCTTCCTTCTCTCTGGATGACTGAGCAGGAAAAGGACAAAAGTAAAGAACCCATTTCACATATTTTATTAGGATAGCAAATACAAACTCAAATCAACAAGCTCCAAACATGTGAACATAGGGAAAACTCTGCTTTTAACTGCATCTAAAGGACAGGATGATTGCATTGTTTAGTACCTTTTGTGAGGATGAGAATTCACCACTTTTACCCCCCAAGTTAAGCACTGAGATGTTCTGAGTGAGATTTTGTAACTTCCGCAACTACTGTCTGGTACGGTGAAGTCTTAACTACTTTGGTCAGGACTCTGGTTACTTGTGAATGCAATAATGAGACTGGATACAAGCAGCACACAAGTCAGTACTAAACCTAGTTTGGGTCTCAACTTATTACCTCAGGTAATCACACAATATATTACACACATGTTGAAAGCCTGATTTTGATTCATCTTTCTCTCAAATACGTTTGTATATTGCTCATTCCTAGAAACTGGAACTACTGTACGTTTTGTCAAGAAACTAAACCAGGAGGTATGTTCAAAGCTGAAAGGACTTACCAAACTGAATCTCTGCAGGTATTTTGATACCTTCAAGAAACATTACAGCCAGTTTAAGGACAATTATTTCCATTCTCCAAGCAGATGTCAGACACCTACGTAACATGTTAAAAGATGATCTCAGTGCTATATTATTGATGCAAATGGTGTTACAAATCCTTTTACTGCATCAGTTTCCAAAGGAGTCAAAAGAAGTTATGTTCTGAAAATTGCACTGAGCTGCTGTCATCCGGTACCAGTGTTGCATAGAAGCACTGCAGTGATATTTTCTTGTGTTGTGGTGTAGGAGGCTCCCAGTGCAGCAAACTGTCATGAGCACTGAGTGCACTATCAGGTACTACACTTGTAAGGCAGCAGGACAGTGAAGCCTCTGGGTGTTACCATAATACAAGCAAAACAACCTTGACTTCTGTTTCAACACCAAACATTTCCTTAGGCAGAAGCTCTTCCCTGTGAGGGTGCTGAGGCGCTGGCACAGGGTGCCCAGAGAAGCTGTGGCTGCCCCAT
>JBCJKH010066151.1:45837-87672 GCA_039877255.1 Loriculus beryllinus | reverse complement strand
AGCAGCAATGCTGGTTTCTCCTGTCCCAATTGAAAAATGATGAAACTTTTAAAAGATGTAATTAAATCCCTCTACCTTATCCTCACCCCAACCACCGCAATTCTCTCCCCCAGCATCTTAGTGGATTCTTCCTACCTCTTGGTATGGGTGCTTGTCTCTGCCATACTGAATTATGCGGAGTACAGAGAGGGTTACAGGAAACTCCATCAGCCCACTGCCGCTGTTCAACAGTATTGTAAGCAGACTTGAGCAACGTTTTCTAAAACACTGCCACCCTGTGGCAATTTAGAGTACAACAGGTATAGTTTTCTACAGCTGTAAAATCTGATCTTAGCTTTTACGGCACATGAGGTTAAAAAGTGCAAGATTTATGGCAAAGAAATAGCTCCAATTAAGATATAGTAAAAAAACAAACACACAGATACAAAATCCACACACTAAAACCACAGTGATCCTCATACATCACAGCAACATCACTGAGACCAGTTACAATGGCATTTTAAACTGAAGCATTACACCAGTGTGAGCAACATCACACAAATATTGCATTATCAGAGGATGATAAACAGCCTTATGGAAATTCAGAATCCTCATGTGATGCATTATTTTTGCATTGCAGAATATTTTCATGTAAATGTGAGAAAAACAGGTAGCCATATCATTCACCCCCTTCTTCAGCTTCAAAAATCACAGTTCTGATTTTCCCTACATAAAGTAAGTACATTGAGTAAGACACAGGGAGATTTTTAAGCAACTCAGTGAGCATAAGTCTTAAAGATGAAATGGTCATTTTACACTGTAAAGAAAAATATTTTAATCTCTGAGAAACCATGCACCTCCTCTCCACAGAGACATAAAGTCCAACCCCATGCATGGCATAAAATCAGTGGATTTCATGCTGTTTGACATGACAGGTACCAAAGCAAACAGGAAAATCTGTAGCATTGTAACAATAATTTGTCAACATTCAGAAGTTGGAAACAGGAACTAAAGCCACTACAGAGCCTCGCCCTGGGAGGCAGGGGCAAAATAGAAATGCTTTCCTATCAGGCCGCACAGCCAGACTATGCACATAGATGCAGGATTAACTCAGTGTAAAGTGTATACAGCTTTAACTTAAATGATTCCTGACTTGAGCCTTCATCAGCACTTGGCCTTAATATTATCATAATGTAATGATTCCTATGGGATAACAGAAAGAAACCATGGCTATGGAAAGGGACCCATGAGATTTGAAGCAGTGAGGATGATGAGACCCTCTGTAAGTCCTTCCTAGCAAATAGCAATGCTTTTCCATGCCTCAAAAATATAAGTGCAGTTGAACATTAAGCAGGTTAGGGAAAACCCACAGAAGGTGAAACAATCTGGTGCCTGTAATCAGCAGTAAATGTGAGAAGCCTGACACAGGTTGCTTTTGCAAATCCAACAGAGGAAGTTTACAGCACATCATTGTTAACACAGGGGCTGCCACCACCACCCAGACCAGCATCTGCTCCCAACAGCAGAGGTGCTGATTGTTTCTTTTTCCTTCACCTGCCACCCTTTTGGTCTATCTGCAGCCCCTTCCACACAATGTACAAAAGGGCTTTGTGCACTGTGTTTTGGGGATGGGGTTTCTCAGGGTACATGGGAACCTTTAATTGCAGTCAGGCCTACACGGCTCAACCTACCTATGGGAGGCTGCTCCTGGGATCAGCCTTCAAGAACAGAAGCATACACAGGTCTGACAGCAGTTTCTCCACAATCACCACAAAGCACAAGGTGTCATAACACCTTCTCAGACTGTCATCCATGAAGGACCAGTACCCAGAACACCTCACAACATCCAGAAAATGATTCTTGTTTGAAACTGTTGTCTTAGTGCAGTTGCAACCAAGATAGTAAATACAAGTGATGTGCAGAGGGCTGTGTAACCAAATGTTCAATTAAATCTCTGCTTGAGATTTGTCACCCACCTTTAAGTAAGCCGTCTGTAAGTGTGCTGAAAATAATTCTGCAGCTTGGTCAGCAGGAAACATGGCCATGAAAAGGATCCTAAGCAGATGCTCCCAAGAAAGTGAGAGAACACACAGTGAACACAACTGACTTAGTCATGCACTGGCAGGTATGCTCATTTTCCTTGCTTCTTCTTCTAAGCTTCTTTTGGAGAAGATATAAAACCAAATTCCTGACAACTCACTTGGTCACTAAGGATTCCACAGCTCTTTCTGTAAGACTAGTGGTGATAAGCTCACCACCACATCCAAGTTCTAGTCTGGATAATTGTGATCTAACTCTTCAAAAGCTCTTTGCTGTATCAGTTGGATGAGATGCTTCGTTACTTCCCTCCTGTAATGAATTAGCTGCCACCAATAATGACCCTCTCCATTACTTTTAATTGTAATTAGCTGATAGTGGAAGTGGAATGGAGGCTTTAAAGAGACATGCTGAAAAATGTGACTTCAAAGGAGAGATTTAGGTCCTTGCACTGAACCCGGGCAAAATGCACTTGTTTTGAGTGAAGTGACTTCTGTTCACCAGCCAGCACTGCTGGACCAAGCATCCAGACATAGTGGCTGTAATAAGCTGTCCCAGCAGTGCTCACACACAGCCTGGCACTGTCCTGGAGCGGGTCTGGACCCCAGCGAGACAGGTACTCCTCCTCTGATGGCAACGGGAGGCTTCTCTGTTAAAAAATACATGGCAGAAAAGCACAAGGTGAATATAAGTTTGTCAGAAGAACAGGCAAAGCACAAATTACTTTTTACCATGCACAGACTCTGTATGTGTCCCTCTTTTTAGCTGGAACACACAGTTGTGCTGCTTCTAAGTATACATAAGAGGTAACAATGAAAAGTGAAGTGACTTGGAAAGGTCACAGTAGATTCAGTCAAAATATTTTGGCAAAAATACACATTTGTATTTTTTATTCACAAATTTGTAGTAAATACATCATTATTTTCCTGAAAAAAAAAAATTCAAATAATTGAAAGTATTTTACTACTTCAATTAGCTTTTCATTTGCCATCTTATATTCGTGTTTTGTTTGGAAGCAAGCTTAAACCTAAACTGGCAAGCAATCCAACAGAGATTAGTACCAGTGAGAAACATTTTGATGCCTCTCCTTCTGCCTTTTGGGGATTTTGTTTTATGGAACTGCCAATTTTCTTGCTTATTTTTCTAGGTCTCACAGGCAGTTAGCTACAGAAAGTGTGTGAGTGGAGGGGGGGAAGAAATGGAGAGAAAAAAAAAGGAAATAAAAATAAAACCATCCTGAATTTCCTGTGTACATAGATTATAGCAAATACAGCTTCTGGTGCCAGACAGGACTCTCCCTGGCACTCCTGACTACTTTCCTGACAGACTGGGCACTTAACCTCATATTCTCAAAAAATTTCTGAAGGTGATGGGATAAAATAAAACCTTCTTTCAAAACCTGTGCCACAGCCTTCCTATCTGACGCTCTACAAAAGCACATTCTCAGAACAAAAAGTCTTCTAACATTTCAGAGTGTAACATCACTCATTTACTGGTACGCTATATTTACTTCACACAAAGACCATAATAGCTGACCTCCACAATATTCGAAGTCAGCACTTTTCTGTTCTCAATATTTCATTTTCAGAATTATTGAGTGCTGATGTTATTAGAAAATCCAGTTGGTGCAGTGTCACCCTTCAGAACATGTATCACTGATCTGGTTCACTTCATGAATCTGTCCTGATGTGCAGCTGCAGGACCACAGCCAATGACTCTTCTGGGGCAGGTTTATTAGTCTGAGCACCACACTTCACAAAAAATGGCTAAGCTGCATTCAGGGCCACGTTGGAAATACATAATGGTTGAGATCTCTGCTAGCTTGGAAAACTCTATAGCAGCCTCTAGCTGACCAAGAAAATGTGTCTGGGGTTAGTAGGTCCTCCCTCAGGTAAGGTAGTGTGGCTGCAGATGTTCACCCATGTGACTAAAGTTGTAGGCCCATTTTGATGTCTATCTGCAACAAATAAGTCAGAGCATGGAACTTTAATTACACGGATCAAATGCTCTCATTTAATATATAGGAATGTGCTGACAAAATTGCATATGTGTTAGGCAGATGTAATTTAGCCTCATTTCATATGCTGTAACTTTTAATTTCAAAGAAGTTCTTTATTAAAATGGAAGACACTGTGGACAAAACTCTATTACACAAAGAACTCCTGCTGGGAAAATTCTCCAAATATAATGCATTTCTCTGAAGTATTTTGAAACATCAGGGAGATCCTGGAAAGGTTTTCTAATTCTGTTTTGATTCCACTGGCTCCTGTAAACAATACATTTCCTGTGTACTTGACACTTGTCATTAAAGAATCCCTGTCCTTCCTGAGTTTTACGTTACAATTAATCCTCTTTCAAGCAAATCACTGTGGGCCAAATGTCCTAAGCAAAGCTTAAAAACATTAAAATGCATCCTACCCTTCATTTCCCTTTTACGATCTGCATTCATTTTGACAAGACTGGGAATTTATGGCCAACAGAGGTTGCATATCACAATTCACAGGATGCAGCAGAAGTAAAACTCTAAAGTAGAGGCTGAAGAAACAGCATGGGCCCATTTGCATCTCCTTGGCCTACTGTGGTGTTGCTAGGCTTTGCACCTTTTTAGTGAGCATGAGCACAGCCATGGCCTTCCAAGGAGGAAGTGAAAGAGAAAAGAATAGAATTAAGAAATGTCAGGAGCACAGTTCTAAATCACCCAACTAATAGGAACATCCCAACACACACCTGCAAATGATACAGCCAACATCAATCTGATGTTTTTGCTCTGAAATTAGGCAAGAAATATTTCAAGTCCCACAGAGAATCTCAAAACACAAATGTCATGAAGGTTAAACAAATAAGAGAGGATGGAAAAAGGAAGATTAAATAATTCTGTGGCCCTCAGATACTTTAGAATGAGGGTTTAAAATTTGTTTATTTTGTCCCACATGCTTACATTCCAGAACAAATACATGAAGTACATGATTTTCACAGCACATTGCAATGGATAGGTTAAGCAGCAGCAATTTCAGTTAGCATACCAACCCCTACATGAGCAGTGATGTTTTCAAAAAACCTTCAAGCTTCTGAAGATGGAAAAATCCAGTATTAGATCCATTTGTATTAAAATATAATTTTGGAAGTCTAATTCATCTCTTCTCGCACAGCAGACCCTCCTTTCCCATCACCATCTGCATCTGGAAGAAGAGAAAAAATATGTCCACTCCTAATTAATAATTCTCAAATCCATACTGTATTACAAGACTTTCATCTAAACATAATAATTAAAGGACTTGAAAGTTGTGTAGAACATTTACAAGAATGAGAGCAACAGGACAAGAGGAAGTGGTTTCAAGTTGTGCCAGGAGAGGTTTAGATTGGATACCAGGTAAATATTCTTCACCAAAAGGGTTGTCAAGCATTGGAAGAGGCTGCTGAGGGATATGCTTGAGTACTAAGTACTTGGAAGTATTTAAAATTCATGTAGATACATGCACTATGGGTGATAATGTAGCCTAATAGCAATAATTTGTACATATGTTTTCCACAAGTTATAAAAGACTTCATGGTCATTTGCCAAGCAAGTGATAGCAGAATCTGGGTGTGGATCAAATTATATTGTCTTCTAATCTTTGTTATTTCACTATTAGTTTGAGAAGAAATGAAAGTCACTTTAAATGGAGATGAGAGGACAGGTAAAGGAAAAGAAAGGAAGAACTATGTAGCATCCTGCCTATAATGTATGTTTTTCTCTGTGAGAAGCAAACATGGTGCTCTCCAAAGCATGAGGAGCTAACACTGATGTAACCAGTGCAGCTTCCACCCTTTGCATTCTGATTCCCTCTAATCTGGGAGGTCACAGGCAGAACTGGTCTAGAAAGAGACCCAGCAGTTGGACAAATCAACTGGGGTTAGGTACCAGGAACAGTTGGAAGCATGAGAACAACCCCAATTCTGCCACTCCTTGAACTACACAGCAGGTACCTCATCATTCATAGGACAGAATATGACAAATTTGTACTTTAATTTTTCCCAGAAAATCAATTTGTTTGTAATGCTTCAGGATCTTTTCAGGGTTGTTTTCACTAACAGAGACAGCATCAGCCACCTTCCCACCTCATCTTTTCTCACACCAGCATCTCTCCTGCTGCAACTGACCACTCATTTTGCATCCAGTCAACATGTTCTGCAAGCTTTCCATCTGCTTCCTTTGTTCTTTCCAGAAGAAAAACCTGGTCAATAAAATGCTTGCCAAGTAATACAGATTTTTACGCCAGATTGCAGACCTTCAGCTGAAAGAAGTCAGCACAGATCCAGTGAAACCAACACGTTACATGTACTCACTAATTCCTCTGAACACCCCATAGAAGGAAAGTAGCCTCCTGAAAAGTACCAGAACACTATACATATTATAATGTACATCTTTTACAGTGACCCCAGCCAAACGTGGTGCACCTGCAGAAATGGAACAATAGCAAATTCAATGCTGCTCATTTCTTGGAGTCTTTAAATACATCATCCACCTCTTACTTTGGCTTCTTTGTACGTCCACATGAGTACATAATAGGTCTAGTATATATACATATTGTGTTTGCATACCAGTGTAGTATTTTCTTTTGTTTTATAATTATTTTATTTCCCTATTCATTCTTGCATTCCATTCATAAGAATGAAAGCATAGAAATAATGTATGTACTACAGTAGATTATTATATTGAATAAAACTATGAAGAAACAGAAATATTTACTAAAAATCTGTTCAAATACAATACCATTGAAGAAACAAATATATCAGCTAAATTCACGCTATGATGAAATGTTGGTTCCACTTTAATATAATTTTTAACTATGGTCAGTGACTGCACTCAGAGATCGGTCAATAACTGCAAATTCTCTTCTGGTGTAACTCACCTGAAGACAAAATTCCCTGCAGGTATGACTCAGGGAAGTCTTTGGAGCCACTGAGAATCTGACGTGAGTGGTGTGTGACACCAAACACTTAGTTAAAACGGCAAAGAGAAATTTAGATAGGTCACCAACATTGTTACCTGACCTAAGGAAGTGGAGATTAATGATTGCCCTCTCCTAGACTGGTGTAACTCGCGTTTTACAAGAAGAGTGTTTTAATTAGCGGTGTCTCGTTACAGCTTGTGTTTGATGCACAGCTGAACCCCCCAGGCTGTATAGGGCACATTCACCCCTGCAATTCAGGCATGCGCTCCGGTCCCCCGGCAGGGGCAGCCCTGCGGTGGCCTCTCCAGATCCTCCCCAAGGCCACCCGCAGGTGGCAATGTTGGATCGCTTTTTAAGGATTTCATAACACCGTGGCCTGAAGATGTATCACAATTGTCTCCTCATGGCTCGTGTTTTCTATTTCTTTGATTGCTTCTTGCTTATTTTTGTCCTACGCTAGGCACCCATAGCAAGGTACATTCAGTGTTGAATTAATTTCAAGTTTTCTAATACTTGTTATTTTTCTATCACATTTCCCCTCATTTACAGGTTTTCCTGACCATGTTTTTCTGGATTGATAAAGTTTTTGGAGTACGGAAGAATTAGATTTCATGATTTTCTCTTTTCCCTGCTTTCTGTGGTCTATGCTTGGCCAAATTTGGCAGGCTCAAGGGAGATGGAATTAGCACTCTAAGTTTCATATGTTCAAGACTCCTTTAGGACAAGGATTTATTCCAGAAGCCTTAATACTTTAGGCACTACTACAAGGAGGAAATAGTATACGTAATTTCTCTTCCTTCTTTTTCTTACTTTAGGCACTACTACAAGGAGGAAATAGTATACATAATTTCTCTTCCTTCTTTTTATCCACAGGCGTGCAGCTGGTGGATACTAATTCCCCCTAGACTTCCTTATCAACCCCTGACATAGCATTGATCCCTGTTGAACAGCGTATGGGTTTAGCTTTCTATATTATCATGCCAAGCAAAGGTACAGAAATTAAATTACAAATGCAGCAGCGCGGCCATAGCATCTCTGTGCACACCTTATCATGCTATTCCTGATGATCCCACCCAGGGACTCCAGAGCCTTTCGGACACACAGGCTGTGGCATAGGAAGCATCAAGGTCAGTTTAGCTGGGATACTCCTCCTGCTTCTTCATCCAAAGCACACACACAAAAATCAGTTAAGTGGGTAATTGGAAAGTACAGGGCACCTGCCCTTCTATGGATTAATGTTCTCGTCTGGCAGGGATGTGAAGTGCAGTGACACTTGCAAAGGATGGTCACATATGTGGTTCACAGGGCTGGAAAGGTAGGCACAGGCACCTGAGGCATGCCTATGGCTGGGACCTGATTGATAAAGTGGCATGCATGAGGTTGGAAAGGCTGTGCTTGTTCCTCTAGAAGTCTATAGGTGGGACTCTGAGGACAGCAGCAAGGAAAGATGACAACACTGTGGATTACTGCAGAATTTTTGGCAATGTGTAGGAATGGGGAGTGTACAGATGGGAGGTGGAAAGGAGCCTCTGCCAGTTGTAACACCTCCATTGGAAACTGCAAAGATTGTACATGCCTTGGGACCTCAGCTCTCATGATCGGCTAGATGAGAGAAGGATATTTCCACCTCCTTCAGTAAAAGTACTGGAGAGAAACCAGCGCTCACAGCTTGTGATTAACTACCACAGGGAGCAAAGGATTATTTTAAAACCTCTTAAACCCTTTTAAAATTCTCCTAAATCTAACATTACATGTGCAGTGAAGAGCATCAGTTTACAAATACTGCTAAGTTAAGATGCTATGCTATGGGACTTGTAAGAAGATACAGTACATCTTCTGCATTTTGGTTACTTTGAAGCTATTTCAAAGTGTCTGAAAGATAATATTTCTGGGCAGTTTCCCAGTGCCTTACCAGTGTACCACTGCAAAGTCTGCATCCAGCTCCAAATATGGAAAAAATAAATAAAAATCACAGGTAAGTTTCCATATTTCACAGATTCAAAAGCTTTTGAGGAAGAGAAGTAAGCCTCAGAAGGTGCTAGAAGCTGGGAGAAAAATAACTAATCACTTCTGAATTTAAGCATCAAATTTAAGAACCTAATTACGGTAGGATTCTTCTGTTGGCAATGGAGAGAACTACCATTCTGGGGGGAAATTCAGATGTTAAACTTTCTACAAAGTCTGTATTACAGCTGAACAGTGACTACGCTTCTAACTCAAGCATGTCAGGTAGCAGGAATTCCTGCTCTTTTTACTCTGTTCTTTTTACTCTGTTTCTGTAGAAAAACCATCACTTATCTTCTGTGATTCTTTTTCATTAATTTGCATCAACTTGAGAAAAGCAGTATAGAAGCAGTAATAAGTAGACTAGTAACCACAAATCACAGATCAGAAAAGAAACCCCAACACAAAACCATCACCATGTAGTTTATTTCAGAGATGGAAATTATACAATGCAAATATTGCTGTCCCATAGAAGAATATGCCAACATTTGAATTTTTGTTTCACACACTCTATAAGCAGTAGGACTGTGATCAGGAAAAGAAACTTAACAGTAATCCCACTCTCAGAAATCCTCTGGAGAACTTGCTGCTGAGAAACACTATCCTGAAGGCTGCCAGAAGCTCTAATCAGCTAATATATCAAAGCTCTGATGTAGTCTGTCTACTCACCCGATCTCAGCAAGACATAAAAATAATTCTCATGGGTCAAGCTACAAATCTAAGAATAAGCGAGAAAATATGCATTACTACACTCTGCAAGACTGTAAGTGATCAAGATGATGATGATCAAGACAATGCTTTGATGCTGCATCCAATACATTCTCACATACATTTCAGATTCTGCGTTTCTTAAATTTAGCATTGGCACAGAAAGGCAGAGGTGAATGGAGGCATGGTGCTCCATTCTGTGCTTTATGCCAGGCAGGCCTGCTCATATTTTTTTGCCTGTGTTGGGATTCAAGCAGGGTAAATGGTCGCTATAACAAAGCAGTTAATTTTTGATGGATTGAAATGGTAAACTAGGTTTTTAGAGTCAGGAGACATTTCTTCCTCTTCCCATTACTAGGCTTTAAAAGGTCACATGGTACCAGCCAAGGAATCACTATCAGCATCAGGCTTAAGTAGTGCATGGTTTTACAGTTTCTCAGATGTGGAGAGGGATCATACCCCTGATTACACTTTCATTTTCATAAGTCCATCTGAGTTAACTTTCTGAAAATATCATTATTCAGCTAACAGCAGAAAGAAACAATATAGGGCTACTCCCTGAAATAACACCTTGCATTCTTAGTGTCTTGTGCAGAATGAATAGCATTTTCAAACCTAAACGCCCAACAGGCAGATAGCTTTCCTCTTAATGTGGAGTATATGATTAATCTCAGTTTGCCTGAAACCATCAGAATACTGGAAGGCTGCCACTTCTGGGGCATTTGTACCCAAGTGCTTGAGGATCATCTCCTATCCAGAATAAGTAACAGGTAAAATTCATAGGATGGTCTGTGTGAATCTTTCAGTCTTCTTAGGCACCGTAAAAATCCTCAGAAATTAAGATAAATGCGTTCTTAAAGAATGCTGCTAATGATAAGGGTTCTAATGGGGTTTTGTGTGTGTTGCTTTTTGTTCTTATTGTTGTTGGTTTGGGGACTTTGACTTGTTTGGTCTTTACCAGTGTCAGAATTTCCTTGGCAGGTGTTTTCATCAAGACAGCACCATTATCCCAAGTTGGATGCTGGTACTTGTACGCAGGAAACATTACTTTCCTAAACAAGTAGCCAGCCCTACAAGTTTCACTGGGACTACTTTTAGAAAATATTATTGCTCACTTGAACTAAAGCACCCCTGGAATATCCTGTGTGAACAAGTGGGACTGCAGGAGGTGATAGGTCAAAAACCTTCGATGTATTTTACATAACAGATCAAATAGCTGTAAATTGTCCCTGAGGTGGACAAGATTAAGTTGAATAAGAGCAATGCCTGTGGTCATGCAGAGCTTCAAGACTCTGTTTCAAGTCCAGGCTTTTTGGAAGCCAGTGATAAAACATTGGAAAAAATGCAAAATATTTCAGATAATTAGAACCATTTATTCAGTGGGAAAGGGCATGAACTGCATTTTCTTAAGGAAAAGCAAATGTAGAAAGACTACTACTAGCATGGTTGGACTCCAAGAGCACATCTTCCCTATTAAGGTTAGATGATTCCCATGTGGGTAGCAGACAAAAGGATCCTTGTTTATTGTTTGCTATTTACAGTTATTTACTACATATAATGAAGTGTGGCATAAATGAAAATTAACTGGTATGCTGCAAAAGATTTCTTAGTAGATATTTGGGTGGTCAAAGTCTTGTGAGGGGCTTGCAGTCAAAGTTAATTCTGGGGCAACCTTTGCTTTGCAAAATGAGAGCCTGAACAGCTGGAGATCTATCTGAAATCTGGATGTAGCACTCCAGCAGCTTGAGGACCATCTGCAGTTACTTTCATTCATGTCTTCCCCTTAATCATCTGAAAGATTTAGCCAATATATCATCCAGTGGAAATGCTAAAATACCATGAGCCATAGATTCTTAATTAGCAATTCCTGCAACACGTCAGTAATTTAGTATATAGCAGTACTTTTGAAAGCATCTTATTAGAAAGATGTCCAGTTTAGATTAAGACATAATGAGGCAGTCTGTTTAAATAATTTGAAAATTAGTTCAAATCTCTGTCCAAATATAAATGAAACTGAACATGAACACTTCTGGAGCACTGAGGAATTCAGTCACCTTCTTTATGCTCTTATGCTGTTTCTCTTCCTCTACATGTGCTCATAACTAGAGACATCTGAGATGAAATCTCTATGTAAAGTGTCTGGATCTGAATATCCTGTCTCAAATGGTACAAACCACAGTCCCAGATCCAAAGGGAAAATAAAAAAGTAAAATTGTATCACAGTGCAAATCCTGGGAAGCTCAAGGAGTTCTAAACCAGTTCATTGTGAGCCAGCAAAGTATGATCTCAGACTTGAAGCTGAACCCTGACCCATATATGAGCTCTGGATTCCTGGGTTATTTGCACAAATCACTCCTTATAAAGCAAGTTTTTATCACGTTTCGTTTAGAAAGGAGCATGCAGAATCCAAACCACAGGGGTCCCAGGGCAGGCACCAGGCATAACTGGCCCTGCAGAACACAGAACCTCTCATAGGCCAGTTATGAGAGGAGGCAGCATGGTGACTCTCCCACTCCAGGAGCCATCTATATACATGTACCACTAAACTGACTGTGCACCTTCAAAACCACGCAAACAGAAGTGTACTATATACCACTCAAATAACTAGACAAACAGTAGAGGTGTTTATTTGAGAAGAAAGCCAAGCAATAACCTTTATATCCAGAGATCAAATGTGGAAGCATTTTTATATACTTTAATTTTGGTTCTCACTTCTGACCTGACAAATTCAGACGGAAAATTTAAAGGCCAAAAAGGAATTTTGCCACAGCGAAAGTTTTCAGTTCCCAAAAATATGTGTTTAAAAACCTATTTATAAATTATTTTAATAGAAAAAAAAAAAAAAAGTTGAAAGTGTTTAAATAGTAGTTAAGGTATCTTCTTTTAGAAGGTTTTGCTACAGCTGCCCTACTAATCCTCACTGGATTTCAGCAACCCACTGACACATCCACAGCCAGCACCTTCTGTCTATCTTGTAAATTCAGCTCATTACCAGTCCTTATCACTTGACCAAAATAATTTATTTGAGGGTTCAGTCCTGCAAATTACTGATAGATACTCTGGCCCCAGCCTACAAAGTACTTGGGCAGACATTTGGCTTTAGTGAAACTGCTGATGGAGTTAGAGTTAAGACTTGAGTACTGTTTTGGATCAGGGCCAGAGGAGGGTTTTGTTTTCAGTATTAGGTCCCTGCAGAAGTGATTCAGTTCCTGTTCTTTTACCCATTGTTTTGTTTCTCTGAATTTCTTCATTTGCTTTTATCTTTTGGATGAAAACCAAGGCCTAAGGCCCAACTCACTCATACATTGCTGCTCTTTTGCACAAGCATAATAACTTCAATGAAATGTCTTAAATCTGAGAAAATGATTATATGGGCGAATGGATGTGTTTATGTACTGCTGGTTTCAGGCGGCTGATCACTAGTGAAAAAAAAGTCTCTCTTTTTGTAGATCTTACTGTACAGTTACATAAAATAATACCAAAGTATAATTTTTCTCCCCTTTGTGATGAGAGATTAAAAGACCCCACAGGTGCTTTGGCAACAAGATAGGCACAGGCTCTTCCTGACAACAACCATAAACCAAGAGGACTTAAAAAAAAGGGGGCAAAGGAACTAAACCCTATTAATATATTTCAGTAAGTTTTAGAGACCCACAAGGTTATGGGAGATAATAAACTTTTAGATGCAACATGTCTTTCAAAACCATAAATTTACAATATTTCTGGCAATATTCACTGTGGTATACTAGGAAATAAACTCTCATTCAAGTATAAGGTGTTGGAAAATTCTGTTTTCTTTTACTCTAGTTGAATTCAAAACATGTCAGCCCTTCACACTGCTCTAGACTTCAACTCAATGCATTCTCACCATGTTTTCTCAGATTAAAATTATTTGACACATATTTCTGAATAACATAATGTCCACAGGCTACTTACTCCATCTTGATGGGCAAAATCTGCTCTTTTCCTGCCTTTTCAAAAGGATGCGGAACAAGAGAAGGAGTCTCTTGACTTCCATGAAGTTTCTCTCTATAGGTCTGACAGTAACTCAGTCTGAACTTCACTACGTGGATTTGCAGCTCACAGCAATTTGTACAGTCAAATTGAGCAGTAGAAAGTAATCACATTTCATTGCAAAGCTGGTCAAAACTTGTCTCAGACAGGCTGTGTAATAGAAAAACTGCATAAGAAGCAAAGAAAATCCTTTCAGAGTCCATCATGATTTAGGGAAAGTGCATCATCTGACAAAACCTCCGTTTTTTATCAGCTGAAATACATCTTGCCTAATCTAATAAACAACAAAAGCAGTTCAAGTTAGATTTAAGACACTAAGCACATTGTTTCTACATTCATCTCAGTAGAAGTGCTATAATTTTAAATATCTTGTATTTTTACTGTAAATACAAATTGCTTCTAATGTAGTAAATAATTCACTAATCCTGTTTTGCTTTAATGTGTTGGGCACTTAGCTGGTCTTTTTCAAGGGGTTACTACTTGACTATCCTACAGAAACCAAGTGGTTATTGTGCAAGTGCACAATATTTCTGTGAGAAAAGAATACTTCTGGCTAATATCAATATAATTAAGGATTTTTACACTATCCTTCAAAAAATGTTTTGGTGGAAGTTTATGATATTTATGACATGTTAATTCTTTGTCAACATTAATATAATCTTGTACATATCATTCCTTCAGAGTATATTTTAACAAAAACATGTGCAGTGACACAACCTCCAGCAAGAAAAGCAAGCTGAGCTGGCCACTGAATAGGTGTATTTTAAGAGTTAGTGAAATATGTCGAGAACATCTCATTGCAGATCAGTGATATCCTGAATAATTCAGTCGTTTCCACTGTCAGCACAAATCCCCAGCTTTAGGAACAAGTGGGCTACAGCCTGAATGCAGATAAGCTGCCTATGAGCTGTGTTTATACTCATTTGTGGAAATATTAGAAGATATGCTTCGTGTTGCTGCCAGGTGGCTCCCAGCTACCCTTTTGTGGAAGTGAGGCAGACAGCAACTGCGGGTGCGTGCTGGGGTCTTGCCTTGACTGGCATCAAAATACATCTGGACACGCACTTAGCCTGGAAACCTAAAAACTATTTCCAGGTTCCAGAGCCTGGGTGTAGTCTAATTTAAGCAAAAAGTAAAGAATGGATCCCTAAAGGTATTTAGTAGTGTTAATTTCTATCAATGTTCTTTTAAGAACTATAATTATCCGATTGTCCTCATGTCCCTTCCTACAGGTAAATGTTACAGAACACTGCTGTGGCACCTTCACAGGGTGCAACTCCTTCAAAGAATGCTGCTGTCTTGCATGGCAACTGCAGTTCCCAAACTGGTTTAAATTGTCCCTCTGACATGGTTTAACCCCAGCTGGCAACTAAGCACCATGCAGCTGCTTGCCTGCTGCCTGCTCCACTTCAGTGAGATGGTGAAGAGAATCAGAAAAAAGTAAAACCTGTGGGTTGAGCTATGAACAGTTTATAATGGAAATAAAAGTAAAATATAATAACAACTACAACAATAGGAAGAGGGAGAGGAGTAAAACTCAAGAAACCCAAGTGATGCTCACCAGTCACTGCAGGATGCCCAGCCTGACCCAAGCAGTAATCAGTGGCTCCCATGCAACCTCCCTCAGACTATATACTGAGCATGATGTTCTATGGTACGGAATACCCCTTTAGCTAGTTTGGGTCAGGTCTCTTTGCTCCTTCCAGCTTCTTGTACCCCTCCTCAAAGGCAAAGAATGAGAGACTGAAAAGTCCCTGATCAGGGTAAGTACTACTTAACAACAACTACTTAAAACATCAGTGTGTTATCAGTATTGTTCTCACAGTAAACCTAAAATACAGCACTGTACCAGCTACTAAGAAAAATATTAACACTATCCCAGCTGAAGCCAGGACACTCTGTTTAGGAAGTGTTGTATTATTGCAGTCTTTCTGTACAGACTCAGATCAAACACCTATTTTGAGTGCTGTTTAAATACACCACATAAAAAAAAAAGGCTAAAAGAACTTGAACAAGATGAAATACCAGAATTAATCTATCCAAAAGGTTACTTACTTCACCTTCACTGAGTGCATACTCAGTGATACATTTCTTAATTATATGATGCAAACCATTATTTCTCCTTCGGAACACAGCCTTTTCCACCAAGCCTCACCCTGAAGGACTTTGCCATTGTTGCAGATAATCCACCTAACCAGCACATTCCTCCCACCAACATGTTCCCAAAGCCATTAAGACTAATTAATGCTATAAGTAACAGCAAAACATACCTACTGGCAAAGATCACTGCTTCAGGGATAGATTTCATAGTGCCTGCAAAAGTGAGCTCTAACCCACTGACACCGCTAAAGAGCACAGCTGCAAAATACCTAAATCAAGGTCAAAATTCAGCCCACCTGTCATCGAAGTCAGGCTGCCTGCATGCTCATACTCCCTCCCTTTCCTAGATGGGCTGAGATGGTACAGTGGGACTCTCTCCCTTATTTCTGCCCTTTTACAAGCTGCGCAAGTGATGGGGGAGGCTGAGACTTACAGCTTTTGCAGGGGAAAATCTCCATGCAGCAGGAACTCCTAGGCCCATGCAAGAATCCCATAATGAGAAAAATACCATGTACTCATGTTTGCACTCGTTAATATGAAGTAAAGTTGGAAATCTGATGCACTCTAAAGCCATAGCACTAAATGCTCCACTAGCTTTTGTTCTTGCCTTCAGAGAATCAATTTTCAGCACATTTCTGCAGTCTGTATATTCTTCTAATATTTGGAACACATTGGACATTTTACATTCTCAAAACTTTTAATACTGCCATCCACATCTCCAGAATAACTAAGGAGACAATGAATTAGGCCTTTTTCAACAATGGAGAGACAGACAACTTTGAACACATTTGAGTTTACCTGTTTTGAAGGATCAGTGACTAAAAGGAAAAGCATGTCCTTGCAGAATACCTGGTAACTGGTTTTCCAACTGAAAGAAGAACAGTATATTGTTAGAGAAACAAAGAGCTTTAAGTCCAGCATGACTAGACCAAACTTTTTAGCTGTGGGTGAATCTTGGAAAGCAGAGTTTTTATTTGATGCATTTACTGGGTAATTTCTGTGAATTGAGAACACTCCAGGCCACTCTGCTTCTATCACAAATCTGCTTATGGGTTTAGCAATTTATAGTTTTCAAAGAGATAATGAAAAAATAAAAAAAACACCCTTTTATCCTAGGAAGCTACACTACAATTATTTTTATTATTTACTTCATTTATAGGCTACTGAGTATCTTATAGTCTATAATTAGGCACTAGTGGAAAGTCTTCCTATGCATAAATAATGTCAGCTTTATGGCAATTAGTTCTATCTTTAGATAATCTATGAAAAACATTTTTCCTACTCATGCCAGAAAATGAGACCTCTTTTTTAATGATACAACTATCATCATCAATGAACATTACTGTTACAATCAACTCATGTAAGCATGCAATCAACAAAAAATACATAGCTGCATTGAGATACATAACGTTCAACCTAAGACCACAGAGTACTAGAATAATTCAGGTTGGATGCCACCCCAGCAGGTCACCTAGCTCAGCCTTCTGCTAAAAGCAGGCTCAGCACTGAACACAGACATGGCTGCCCACAGCGTTCTTCAGCTGTGCTTTAAAAGTTTGCAAGGACAGAGTCCATGACCTCTCTGGGTAGCCTTTTCTAAGTCTGAATGTCCTCAGCTTGAACTTTTTCCCCCTTTATGTCAGCTGGAAACCCACAGCACTCATCCAAGTACTGACTTTTGGGATCTAACTCTGCTGAGCTCCAAGTTCAGACAAGCTCCAGAGTATTCAGATGTATGTGACCACATAGAACGATGTTGAATAACACATAAAATTGTTTTTCATCCTCATGCTAGTATGTGCTAATGTCTATACTCTTCTAAACTTAGTATATGCATGCAAAAATGAGCTACAATCAAAGCAGGCACATTACCAGCTCTGTAATCCCCTTATCTGTACCTGTATCACCTAATCATGGGCTAACAGACCATAGATACTGTGCCTTATTTAGTCTGTGACAAAAAAGAGAATAAAAATTACAATTACTTTCTAAAACAATGAGTGCATAGGTGAGTTCTACCACCCAATAGACTAGGTATCTAGAAATGAGAACATCCTTTCTGCATTTCAGTGATTGTTACAGTATTGCAGAAAAACCTTAGATGTAGGACCTTGGATTTAATGGTGGTGCTTAAATGTAAATGTTATTGTCTGAGACCAAGTGCACCAGGCAGAAAGGCTTTTAGTAAATATAATTCAAACAGAGTCACTGAAAGCCTATTATAAACAAGCATTTCCAACACTTTTTTCAGATATCTCCAATTCATTGCACTGGATTAACAAAGCTTTTCAGAGTTAGGTATAAAATCAGGCAGACAGGATCCGAAGATTCTTACCTCACTTCTTTTTGGAAATGCTCACTTAGCTATTGCTATTGGCCTAAATAACAGAAGGAAAGCATTTCTTGTGATTTGGTTACAGAGCTCCAATGGTGTTCTGCTACAGTCTCAGCAGTTTGAGACACAGCACCAACAGATTACAAAGAAGCCATTACTTGTCTGGTCTTTTGTTTTGGTTTTTTTTTCCTGTGTATTAAATGAAAACATCCGAAGAGCTTTGGTAAGGCCCCTATCTAAAAAACCCAGCCAGGAGCTGGGTGGCTATCACGTTTCAAAGCCTTACACCATCCACAGTATGCAGTGATCATTTTCCAATAAATTTGAGTTCATATGTAACAACCATTTGTGGTTGATGTAGCCATTAATAAACAGTTTTACAAGCCTGCATCCCTACATGCTATCTCCTTATATGGCACATGAGTGGAAAGACAGCTGGGGGAGTCATAAATCTTAACAGGCAAAGGGATTAATTCCAAGAAATTAGTTTTACACAGGGAGGCTAAACATCTTTGCTCCCTTTGAAAGCAGTGATTAGGAGATGCTGCTCTTAAGAGTCATATGACCCAAAAGTCAAGCTCTGCAGGTATCCTGAGTTATCTGCAGGACTCCTTCATTTTCCTCATTGGCAGCATACTGGCATTCAAACAGATGAGTCTCTGTTCCTAAAATAAAAGCCTTTCAAAATCATGAATCCATATCCCCAGTTTTGGTTTAGGTTTACAGGGTAGAAATATTGCAATGATTCTTTCTTCTTTTTATTTTGAGGTATACATTTTTTTAACATATTAATTTTTTTTCAAGCTAAATTATACACAGAAAGCAAGATTTAATGAACAAACATTGCTAGGGTTAGCTTTGCTCTGCAAATTTTTGACCACTTAATACAACCGTCCAATTCATCATGTGAAAAATGAACAGGATCAGGAACACTATTAAAAATATAGGATGAATGTTCAATGCTTGGAACAAATCAAAGAAAGGAGGGATAAATTTGCACTCCATTAGAGAAATTTCTATGCATAACCACTGTTATATTTAAGAGCTCAGTATATTTCTCCCATATAGTTGGTCTAACAGTGTTTTGATAGTTCAAAGCTGCACCTACATGACATTTCTCTAATTGTGATTCAGAGGTAGCTCACAAGCAATTAGTTTCTTTTAATTTCTTGGTACTATCAGTAACCAGTAACTTAATCAGTGTTTTAATACAGGAGAAGGGCTCTGAAAAGTAGGCTGCTTTCTCTCTTGGAAAGCAAACATTTTCACATTGGACTATTTTCAGAGGTTGTTTTTAGTTTGGCTGGATAGTTAGAGTTTTGGTTCTTATGAGATTAATACAAATCAAGGAAGAAGGTGGCTTAATGATGCAGATGGCACAGGGCCATGGAATGCACATGCTGCCTGACTTAAAAAAGACATAAAAATGCATTCCTCTCACCATGGCATCCCCAGAAAACCTAAAAGGGAAATATATTTGTTTCATTCAGCCTAAGAATTCAAATCTCTAAATACAGACTATAGATTTGCTGCATATGATCATGCTGTATTCAGGCTGTGTCTCAGCCTGTTGTCTGAGTCATGAGAGGTTACAATAAAGAGTAATCTGCAATTTTGAAACCAACAGAAAACTTGCTCCAATGCACTTATATGGCTAAGAGTAAATGCAGAGCATCGTGAATATGTAGACATCACATGGAAGAGGGATGGTACGGGCTACCTCAATTTGACTGTTCCCTTGAAAACATCTAATATGGACCTAGTATTTACAAAATACTGGATCACTGTTCTCTAAACATCAAACTGGTATGAGATATGGCAGCATCCACAAATTAAATCACTCAGAAGATGAATATTAATTCAATTAACAATGATTTTAGACAAGAGTTGGTGTTTCCAAAAACAACTCTGGCTGCCTGATTTTCAGAAAACGTGCTTATGAATTCTTCAGGAATACGATGACCTCTTAAAGACTTCCCAAACAGACGTTAAAATATTTGAAAAACAACTATCTTCTAACATTTTTTACCAAAACTTTTAGGTAAGAAAATTATGAACTCTATCTTAGTACTAATATTTACAAGCATTTATGCTATGTTTGTCAAAGTTACTTTACTGGAAAGAGATACACCACCATTCACTGATTTGTGCACGGCACTTTCGAATCCTCTGACATCTCCTTGTTTTATTTCAAGGACAGCAATGAGTTGTTGTTTTGGTGTTTCAGCCTAGATATGGAACACAATGGAAAAATCATATCTTTCTTCCCTTGCTACAAGGACTCCAGATTGCCTCTGTTCTTAAACAGATGTAAACAGGAATCATCTTGACTGTGGAAAAAGCACTGGTCTTTGTGTTTAAGAACCTCATTTTAGAATGAATTTAACCAACACCAGCCAAACTGTTGTGACATTCTTATAACTAATCTATTTCACTTGACGTATTCTTCCTCAGTGCCCATTCGCTGTACGCATTAAATGGCTGAACTACAACCTTGTGCAATGCTAGAGAAAATGTGCAATTTCATTCCTGAGGCAGAAAACTTGAGTAACAAATGAAAAAACACAATGTGCCATTATACGGAATGTTCTTTAATCATGCAGGGATATTGCAGCTACATTCATTGCTCTAAATTATGAGTTTCCTGTAGGTATTCTTTTTTCCTGGATAGAGCCAAAAGAATGAAATTAAACTAATTTTAAGTATTAGCTTTAAGTATTTCAAAATGTGACATTTATTATTTTAATCTTTTCTCTGACTCAAGCCCGAAACATTCAATGGATTTTTTAAAGACATTATTATTATACCATACTAATAAAGGGGATAGTACAGGTATTACTGGATTGTGTTTCTTAAGGAGTACTTTTAATTGTACTCCTGCTATTGCACTATCAGTGGATACTGGAATTATGAGCAGCTTAAATAAGCTAGCTACTGCTTGGTGAGTAAATCTCCGCAATAACGTTACACTGTTTTCCATGGGATTTATGTTTATACAAAGATAGGAAGCCTAAGTAAAGAACTAATCATAGGTATTTCTTTCCTCTGTTTTAATTGCTGCTGCCTTACTAAATCCTTTGAGCTTTGCCTATAGTTGAACAGGGAGTCTGTGGAAATTTAACGTGTGCTTAAAAGGTTTCTGAAATTCTGGCATTAGTAGCTGCTTTTTAAAATACGTTCTTTCAGAGTTTCTCTGCTAGACAGGATGATGTGCTGAGAAATTCAGGTTTACAACAAACATCTGTTTGATAACATTGCCCTCTGTTTCCTTGGAGAGTATTTCTGACGGCTCTCTTTCTGTCCTAATAAAACTTTATATTGGTTTGTTAATCACTCATTTACAAATGGTGCCTAAATATCCTTATTGCTGACTGAAACTTTTAGTGTATACACACAGTCTCAGAAACTTAGTTCACAAAAACTTTGACAAGAAATATGATAACTATAATCAGTATACAAAAGCTAGACTGATTAGCAATAATGAGTTCCAGACATGGAGAAATTATCTACTAGCACCATCACCTCATGTCCTACAGCCACAGAGCAGCACAGAAATATTCAGCATCTGAGCTCCCACTAGCTCCCTCAACACTGAAAGACCTTATTTCCTTCACCAGCTGTGCCCTGAACAGAGAAGTCTGAGGCTGCTTTAATTCCTTCATTGCCTTACACAGAAATCAAACTCACAGCACTGTACCCTGCCCATAAACACCATACTGCTTTGAGGAAGAGTGCTATAATTTTACCACCCAGTGTTTTCCTAAAAGGGAGTAAATATTCTTCGTGGCAGGGATCGCCATTTTTTTTTTTCATCCTAGACACAGAGCTGCAGAATTAGCCCTTTCAGCTATGTCTATTTCTTCTCTCTGACAGCATTGTGTATCCCCATCCTGCTACCTGGCTGTGCTCACTATTGACACAGTACTTTGCTGTACGTGTTATCAGGCCATTTTAGAAAGGACACAGGTTGATGTGTCTGCTATTTTCCATAGTCACATTCCCACAAAGCAGCATATTTTCACACACTGCAAGGCCAGGCAGGCATGGCCTATGCTAAGGAATAGTCCACAGTCAAGATTCCCCTTGCAGTGTATCCACGACCTTTTTTAAACCCTATCCCTGGGAATGGACTATCATCTGAAGGGCTTAGATAGGAAGCAAGACTGGTTTTGAACAGGCATGGATAAAGATTCCTATTTAAAAACCACTACAAATTACCCCTGTCCTTGATACAAGTACAGAACTATTTTATGCAACATGAAACAGCCCCAGTGATAGAAATGGGGTAATATATAATATAACAAATATATCACACTTAAACATGTACTGTGGTCACCAGACACTCTCCTTGGAAGGGCATGCCCTGCTAAAGCCACTGGTTGGCTTCAAAATGGAAGACGAAAATGTGGCTTCCTGCCTTTCTGGGCATGCCATGACAACTGGCATTACAGTGTACTGAAAGCAGATGTACCTCAGTCTCACCTCTGTGAACAGGCCTGTATTTGTTACATCCTAAGTCTAGACATCCTCCTAAGTCCTAGCAGTCATTCAGTTTCTTGAAGATATTAACAACGGCAGCAATTTTCCCTTTCCATTCTCTTGATTAAACAGAGGGAAGGAGGTAGAAAGAAGATGAGAGACATAAAACTCCAGATGTTGTCAACACCAATATCTGGTTCCACCAGAGAATTTGAATACTGAAGCAATGATGAATTACAGTGGGGTCCCTATGGCAATCCAGATTGCAATTATAATACCATTGAGGAAGAATAACGGCTAGCATTCATTAAAATGATTAGCAAATGAATTTATGACAATTTCCACTGGTCCTTTCAAAGAACACGAATACATCTGTAAGAAATTAGGATGACACATCAGTGCAACTCATTCATTAGTAAAGCCTGGTATTGCACATTTGTTGCAAAATTTGTTGCAACTGTTACCAGGTTTTTTTTTAATTCTATAACTGTACTTTATTAGAACCATAACACAAATATCTTCAGATATTTGTATAGAGGAGTACTAGTTAGTCTGCAGACTACTATGTAGGTGAATTAGTTATCAGTTCAAACTTACTTTGGAGTAGAAACTGAACCTCTTCAGTTCTTAAGTAAGTAGGTATTTAGCCATTATGAGAGAGTTACAGTCACTCTGCTTTCTTTTAGGGTTATACAGCGATTAATTTTACATTAACAAAAACCTACTAAAGGATGTCTCTGTGTAAGTGTGGAGGGAGAAATAAGAATACCAGAAAAGCAAACCCAGTACTAACATACCAAACAGAGACGGAGTCAGTGCAGTCACTGCTGTCTTCCTGTGAGTGTGGAGTCACAGCTTGACCACTTCTAAAGGCAGACTGTCAGGACACAACCTAATAAATGGCACAGATGAGAAGAAACACAAATTAGCAGAATTTATTTGTTTTAACTTAGGCAATATGAAAAGTATCGATTAGCTATACATAATAAAACATGAGTTTATGCTTCACTAGTCTATTTAGCAATTGTTCGTACTGAATTGTGCTTCTCAGCTTTGCACATATAGCACTATTAAATATACCTGATAAAAATCTTGTTAATGCAAGAAACCCAAGCTGTGTATTTACATGTCTCTGTGCAAATGCACCAAATGCCGACCAAGACAAAAGGCCTGCTTTAGTTCATAGCAGAGAGGCATTTGGATGCGTGAGATCCGCAAGACGCTGTGAAGAGCATCCCATGTCCATCTTCACTGCCTTGTTTTGGCACCTTGTGAAGCCAAATGGAACAAAATGTTGAAGCAGGCGACTGCGGGCAACTCCACAGCCCACCTTCAAGTGATACTAATAATGGGGAAGCTGTAGCTTCTTTAGGCACTCTGTTAAGGCTGTCCATGTAAGGTTCAACACAAACAAATATTTACAGGATTGTGGTCTTTTTTACTATATTAGAAATAAATGCTTCTTAAGTAACAAAGCCTGCATCTCTGTATAGTGAAGAAAAAGTTGAGAGAAACAGAAGTTATAAATCCTTAGCGTACACTCAGAAACCCCATCATTATAAACTCAGTGTTTCATGAGCAATGCAGAAAAGATGAGAAAATGCAGTATTAATTTAAACCAGCAATACTTCATATTGACTACAAACCAAAATAACAGCAAAGTTCATCCATAATTTAATGACAAAGTTGCAAGTTTTTTTATGGCACTAGATTAGCATAACTGAACAGATTTATGTACATTGCTGAGAGCCAACACAAAAACATTTGGAAGATATTCTGTGAAAATGAAGAAAACAATCCGAATGTTTCCCTGTGAACCTTTAGTAATAGCTACAAATATTTGTGTTAACGTTATTTATTTGGTATTTTTTCTACTAGTTATTAAGTATCATCTTGGGAGATGTGGTGAAGGAAGGGTGAGAAAGTAAACCAAGTCAGTGACGGGTTGCTGTTTAAGTCAAAGATCCAGCTCTGACCAGGTGTGCTCTGCTCTACAGCAATAGTTGCTGCTGCTCTTCTGCAGCATCAGTACTAATGAACTCAATAACCCTTTCCTTACTGTAAGGATTGTACAAGAGGAATCTGTTTCCTCTCCAAGTCATGATCTGCTCTACAGTTTTTAGGCACTTGGACCGAGTTTACCCGAAGGTGTTCAGAAAGATGAAATGACACTCCTTTCCAAAGGATTCAGAGACTCCTAAGTGACCTTCTGAAATCAAGTTTCTGTCCTCTCTCATGAGTCTTATCAAACCCCATGCCTTAATCTTGTTCTGGAAGTTGCTGAAACTTGCAAAATCTCATGGGATTTCCAGCTTGTGGGGAAGAAGGAAATCCACATCTTCAGCATTCCTTTCCTGCTCATATGTCTTCGTCATGTGTTAGCTGTCAGGCCTGCAGTGTCACACCAATCCTCTCTCCCACCTTTTAGGAAGCAAATACCATTGGCTTGCACAACAGAAACACCTCCAGAAAATACACCATAAGCATACAGAGTGAAAATGTTAAGCCAGTAGTAATGGTTTGGTGATAAACAGGTAGCATCTCCAACCTGACAGCCCATCTGGGATCAGAATCCGTGTACCTTCAGTTTTGCATTTCTATTCCCAAATTTTTAGAAGATGGAAGGCAGTCAGTAACATGATGATCTTCATAGGAAAATACCTTGATCTCATTAGCCCATGAGCACATTTTAGGATCAGCACAAGTGACAAAGCCACTGAGAGAATATGACGTCAGCTCCAAATACCAATAAACCACTGCTTGTGACAAAGCAAGGTAGCCCCTTGGTCTACAGGACTAAAACCTAATGCCTTCAAAACCCATTTTGGATAGGAAAAAAACCCCAAACTCATCAACATTATGTATGAGAAGCACAGCAAATAGAGAGAGAGCAAACGGCAAATGAAGTGGTCTTGGACAAGCCCTGTGGGTTTGAACCATCTGAAATCTTCGCCTGTGCTCATGATCAGTGTTTACTAAGTTCTTATGCCCTGTCACCAGCAGAAACTGATTGTACAGTCACTAGGTTTTTTAATGATTCATACATTATCTGATGCTTTGGAAAAGCCAGTTACTGTATTTAATTTGACAGCCTCATGCAGTGTGAGTTCCATAGATACAAAACAAACATCAGGCCTCAAGACTAACACACTTTTCCCCAGATGCAAAAAAGACACTCACCAGTTGCTCTTTTAGAAGGATGGGAAAAGCTAATCCCTCTAAATTATGTAAAGCAGAGACTGAAGGTTTAAGGCCTCAGCATTACTTTTAACAAGTAAAGCATCAACCACACTACTGCTTTCACATCTGCCTTCTAATCTTTTTATCCTTTGAATGATATGCAGTACAACTATTTTAAGATCTGCTCCAGAGTGCCTGCAGCTGGCACAGCATGGAGGGAATGATTGGTAGGTGCTAATTTCTCCACAGGACTGCCACCTTACCTCCTGAATGGTTATTGTGCTCTTGTAAAGAGACTTGGATTATGGAAGATCCTTTCTGATCCAATTGTTATTTAATTTTGCATTGAGAAAGACAGTGAGGGAAGAGCTTTTTCTTTTACTCATCTTGTATCTCATTCAGATCTGGGCTGGCAGAGAAACAGAGGAAGAACATCCAGTGAACTTCACATGCTTTCCAGCTGTGATTCACATCTGTTACTAACGTATCTTTACATTAGTAGGTTGTTTAATGAACAAGGAAAGGTTGTTCAGTGAATTTGGCCCCATCATTTCAGAGCTTGATCCCTGGCTGTGACACTAGCCTCTTGGAGGGCTTGATGTAATTACACGGTTGGTCTTCCTCATTTGCAAATTGAAATATCAATGCTTTCCTTTGCCATAAGCCATGCTAGCATGCAGGGAGGAAGAGTGCTGTGTAAAAGGTTGGTGCTACCTGAAAACAGTTTACTGCTGCTTTGCTGCTAGGCTTGTCAGGATGGAGAGATACTTGCTGGTTCCTCGGAGAGTTACACAGGGTGCTACTGCTGAGTAGCACAAAGCAAGTGAGAAGGAGGGAAAGTGAGCGCTTGAGATGTGGAAAGTGGAGTAAACTTGGCCGGGCCGCCTAGCCAGGGCTCAGTCAAACTTAAAGCGTGGGAACAGCAGCCGTTGACCCACATAATTAAAGGCTGCGTTACCGTCAAACACGCCGAATTACAGGGCTGCGCTCGCTCCCCTCGGAGACCGTGCCGGGCACCGGGTGACGCTGGCAGGGGTCCACAGCCATGGATCGGCTCCCCGTCGCCCGCCCCTCCCCGTCCCGCCTGGCCCAGCGCAGCGCAGAGCAGCATTCCACCGCCGCACCGTGCTGCGCCCGGCGGCCCGCAGGGGGCGCCGTAGTGCCACGCAGCGGCGGGAGGCGCTGCGGGAGCGGGAGGGCGGAGGGAGCCGGGCTGTCTCTCCGCATTGTGCGGCCGCGCCGCTGCCGGGAGCGCGTGTGCGGCTGGGGACGGGCCGCGGCTTCACCGCCCAGCGCGGAGCCTCCGCGCTGCTGGCTGCGCGCAAGGAGGTGAGCATGGTGCTGTGCGCGGGGCGGCGAGCAGCGGGAGTGGGAAGATGCGGTGCGGGGGGCACGGTGTCCCGTGCGCTCGGGGCCGGGCGTGCCGCGGAGCGATGGTGCTCGCAGCAGCGGGGGCTGCCCTGCGCCGGGCGGGCGGCACCTGCCGGGGAGCAGAGCCCGCCCGAAGTTACGGGGAGGGCGGTGATGAATGCATATCCACATAGACTTACTTGTAAAGGGTACCAGGCGGCGAGGGGCGGGCAGGGTACCGGCAGGCGACCGGGAGCTTTCATGGGAGGGAAAACACTGGTGCTCCTTCCCATCCACCTACCCCGCTAGGCGATACAGCTGCAGCTCCGGGCGCGCTCTGCGTTTCCAGCTGTTCGTGCAAAGTGAGCGCGGTCTGGTACTTACTGTTAGGCAAAATCAGGACTATGAAGACATCAGGGGTGAATTGGGACCCTTCTCTATGTAAGATGTCTTTACTCTTTACAAGTTTGTTTTTGGTGGTTTTTTTTTTTTTTTTTTTGGCTTTTTTGTTTTTTTTTTTTTTTTTTTTTTTTTTAAGTAGGCAAAAGCTGGAAGCTTTTTTCTCAAGAAACTCTTGGAATGCATTTTGGTGTAGAGTGGGTACTATTAACGCAGAGAGCTTCCCACATCACTGTTAGACTTTACGTCTGAAGCGGACATCAGACCTTCATAGCAGGTTGCATTCACAAGTAGAGTTCTGCCTTGTTTTAAAGGAAGAGTACATTTTTGATGTTTGAGTTAGGGCTGAAAGGTCAGCACCATCATCACAGTTATAATTTTTTCACCCAAGATCTTAAAGCATTCTACAATGACAGGTACTGTTATATATTTTTACTCTCCAGGTTAGAGAAATCAAGGATATGAAGTGTCAGATGACTTGCTCAAGGTCATGCAGCAAAGCTGTGAATATAGATAATTCCCATGTGGTCCGTTAAAAGTGTATTTCCAGAAATTCCGGCATCCTTTTTCTAACCCCATGCTTTGCCAAATGTTTGTGTATGAACTGAGGCAGCTTAAACAAGGAGCACTAAAGACCATCTGGGTACAGATTTGTTTAGCAGAATGAGCAAGGTATAAGTGCTTAGAGGTTATTCTGCAACTGCAGCTGAGTAACTGAAACCTTTCTGGAACTGGAGGGCTTGAGGAAAGATCAGCTATCTGCAGGCACTAATAGTGAGTTCTGATGGCTTTTAAAGGCATTTGACAAAAGCTAATTCATTGGAGTTGAGGTAAATACAGTAAATATCAGCAATTGCTGCTGCTGAAAGAGAAAGAACAAGTAAAGAACCTTGTGAGGCAGGTACTTTAGATTGTTAAGTACCTTTTTCAGAATTAGAGTGCCAGTGGGAAACAGACAGCAAGCACTTGAAAGCTGAAGGTGGGTTTTGCATGAACAGTGCCAAATGTGTCAGTGGTGTTACAGCAACATTTAAAGCGGGAATGTAGCATCACTTATCGTGACTGTTTAAAAAGGACGTGTGTGTGAGAGAGAGCCTGGCTCCTTGCAGCTCCATCCTCGTGGTGTTCTTCAGGCTCTGCATTGACGTCACAATGACATGGTGAAGCCGAAGACAGGAGCTGGGAACAGTTCTTCTGCCTCACTTCTGATAATCAAGTGAATTTGTCGCTGTTCCTTCCAGCATGGCTAAGAGCGCAGAAGTGAAGCTGGCAATCTTTGGTCGAGCTGGTGTGGGCAAGTCAGGTATGTTTGTTGTCCGATTTTTTCCTTCTGCTTGTCATCAGGTAACTTTTTGCTCCCTCTGTGCAGACAAACTCTTTGTACAAAAGGACAGCTGTAATATTATTCTTATCAGGGAGATCAGGATCAGGCCAGGAATTTTCTTGTCCTTGCTTTCCACAATGTTTTCTCCAGGTTCTTTAGAATAAAAGTACTTTTATTGCTGTAAAAAAATAAAACCAACAAACTTCACACCCTAACTCAATCCCACTTATTGTGAAGTGGGTGGCAAGATTCCTCTTTTCTATTGGAACAAAATTAGTGATATTTAATTTGTCTCTTCATAGCTTGTGCTAGATGAAGGCATTTATATTATGCATCCTATCCACTTAGATCAAATCCTCTGTTAAACATTGGATGGCTTCTGTAATAGTTGTAATTCTGGTTGATTTCAGTGGCAAATTTTAGACTCAGCAACTCAAAGAATTTTTATTCTCAGTGCTCTCTTGGATTTGCATTTTTACCAAGATACCAAGGAAATATGATGTGTAAAGTTTGCATTCGGAGAGATCTTTTGAGAAGTAAACATAGTCTGGTGAATTCATATCGTAGAAACACAAGGGGGAGGCATAAATGTTAAAAATCCATTTCTACAGACTGCCTTTCCTTTGGTGACATGAGGAGCATAACATGAGGGTTGCAAGCTCTCCAGGGTAGTTCAGTGCTGTTGCATTAACTTGGCAACTCCAGCGCCACTCTAACATGTCCTTGTACCACAAGGATGAGGAAATAAGGACACCGAGTCTAACCATGCTCCTATGCCAGTTTTGGGATTGTATGATACTATTTGTTTTAGAGACATCTGCCCAAGAGAAGCCAGGAGGTAGGATGTACACATAAGAGCATTAGGCTAGACTCTCAGATGCTGTCAACCAGCTCTGATTCCCAGAAGCAACTTTCGTATTAGAAGTGGCAAGGTTCTGGCTCATAAACATGTTATAGTTTCATTAACTTCAGAATGGGTTGTTTATAAAACCACGTTTACCCAGAAGGTATTTTACCAGAGCACTACCAGTGAAGTAGCTCTGTTAGCCTTCAGGACAAAAGGTGTATGTGAGGCAGAGGTTCTTAGAGATTATGGCACTTACACAAAGACAATGCAGATGAAATTCTACCTTTTTGAATAAAATACCTGAGGGAATGCTGATAACATACAGGGATAAGTTTAAACTGTTCCTTCTCCCCTGCTTTTCTCACCCCACCCCTCTTTTGTCTTTGTATTTCAGTGTCCTATCCAAGTTTTGCCAGTAACCTCAGTGGTTCTCCTTTTGGTTTGTTTTACATTCAGTTGACTGTTTCTGTTGTTGTCCAGTCTTTTGGCTGGATTCAAAATTATGCAAGAGGATGTTGAAGTATTTGCAGGAGAACTGAAACACCAAAAGTCTTCCCTCAACCTGATATTCCTCACAATTTGAGACCTTTTATTTAAGAAGTACAAAACCTACCAGTTAAGTGCTCAGTTAAAATGCCTCACCAGCATAGAATGAACAAAGATCCTTTTATATTTGTAGCACTGTTTTTGTAGACTTCACTATACTAGGATTTTATAGTAAAAATGTTTTCCTGTAGTCCTAGAACTGGGTGAGAAATAATTTTTAATGAAAAGCCAGTAAAAGCATCCTTAGTCCTTCAGAGTCCTCCTCCTCCTCCCTCTTTTCTTTTTTTCCCCCTTGAGATGCGAGGAAATATTACATAAAATATGACTAAGGTCCTCTCTTTTTGACTGTGACCACGCATGTGAATCCATGTGGAAATGAAAGTGTAAGTAAGTGGGCAGCATGAAAAGGTGAATTTAAGAGGGTAGAGAGACTATAGAGTGCTATCAGCTACCTTGACAGAGCAGCAACTGTGCTTCCCAGAATCTCCAGCTTGCTTATGAATAAACCCTGTTGTACATTCCCATAAAAAGATCCAGTTTCAACAGCTTGGCCAACTCCAGGGAAATAAGTGTGTGTGTCTGAAGATACCTATCTGCTGTAGCCAATAGCAGCAACAGCAGGAGCTGTGGAAGCGCTGTTACACCTTTGCTAAAAGCAGAACTGGACACAAGTCTCCAGGTAGCTGGGTTTGCCAAACAAGTACCCTGATAGACTAGTGCTGATAGTGCCTTTCTGCAGTGTGGCTGTGTAATTCCCTATCCCTGTGACCAGTCTGTAGTAATTTGTTGAGACAGGATCCTGCGGCCATGGGTTACTAGAGTGGGCTTGGCCAGACAGCTGAAAGATAAGCCAGACTCCAGAAGCAAGAATGCAGGGCAGAATGCTGGAGCACACTAGATCTGTGCAATGAAAAGGAGATAAAAAAGGGTGATAAATAAGGCCACTGGAATTGCCAGAAAGTCATACAAAAAAAAGGTCACTGGCTTGCTTTCTTGGCTCATCTTTGCTGAGGAAGAGCCAGGCTTAGGTTCTTAGTCTGTAAGTGGCTCCACCAGCTGACAGCATCTGTGAAGTTACAAACACATACTGTAATGTCCTGGAGAGGCTCCTCTCCCAGTTCCTGTCTGAGACTTTGGATCAGTGAGTCAAAACAGTTATGAAGAAAGAAGCGTTTTGCTTCAGGAGAATTAAAGCTGCTCCTCACACTCTATGAAAATCAATAGAACTGTTACCATTCCTGAGGGCTGAGGAACATCCTACTCTCACTGTTAATGCTAGACATCTGTTTACTGGGGTGCAACATTCCTTGTTCTACTAAGTAGTTCCTTCTGACTAATCCAAAACTCTCCAAACATGAGGTGGGAAGCCAGAACACTGTTCACAAGTCAGAATAGTATTAGCATCTCATAAAAGAATTAAAGCCAGGGAAAACAAAACCTGTCTCTACTTTTTTCTGCTTATGAAGTTTGCATGGTTCAAAGGTTTAAAAAACAGAAGGGGGAATAGCAAGTCTGAGTGTCAGCTTCTTATTGTCCTTCCTTACCTTGTCTCCTCCTGCCTACTGCATAAGGCCAGCAGAATTGTTAATTAACTCACTTGTTCTGTGTTGGGTTTTACTTAATGTAGACCTAAACCTTCAAATAGAAAAGAAGGAGCAAACCAATTCAGAAAGGGGCACATAAGAGTGCTCTAGTAAGGCACTTAGTTCGGAATTACACTAAATTGCAGGTCAGCTCATCTGGGCAAGCTCAGTCGGTACGAGCAGCGCAGCCTGCTTTTGTACAGTGAACTGGATGCTCCTCCATTCATCCAGATCTTATTGTACGGAAGTTGCATAAACATTGCTTTAAACTAGCTGAAAAAAAGAATCAGATGAGGAGCCCTGCTTGAGCCAAGGAGCACTTTGCTGCTTGCTTCACTTTGGAAGAAGAGGAGACACTCTGTGGGTGGGAAAGGACATTGCTAAGCCCTGATATAGGTAAGAAGGCTGCACCTCCTGATTTGGGTTAGAGTCAAGCAACACTGAGGGGGAGAGTGAACTTTTAAAGTCTTTTACTTTATGTCCAAGAGGAGCTTGGAGGGACTGGAGAATTAAAGTGCATTACTTAAATGTTGCTGTTTAAATTGTTCTTCTGCTGAACCTTACAGCATCATTCCTATGGTAACAAAAATTAGAATTTCCTAAATAGCTCTTTTTGAAAATACAGTAGTAACAATTAATAAAGACTTGAAGACCGTGTTCTTCCATGTCATCACAAGGTACCGTACGTGCCCAGAAAGCTAAAGTGGAATGAAAACGTATGAACCAGAAGAAGGAAAAAAAAGGGCATGTACTGGATAGCGCTGCATGGTTGATGCTTTTCCAGCTCATAATTCAGTTGACTATGAATGCTCAAAATACCTCTGCTGAGGAGCCTTTCTATTTTGGCCAAAAAAAGAGAGAATGTCCAGCTGCAGCGTGTGCTATCCAACTTGCCTTTTTGCTGCATGTGCCAGGTTGAATACTCCAAGTTTCTGTACTAGCGTGTACAGTGTGCCCAGCCATGGGCAAATGCAGTTCTCATCTATCTGGATGGGCCATGCAGCTGCAGCTTTGGTATGGGATATGGAAGTGTGTGTGGCTTCTAATGATATTTGGCAAAAAGGAAAAAGCTTCCACAGGCTCACCTCCAGTAAATATGTGTCTGCTTCTAGGCAGCTATGCAAATCATTTTCTTATGCAATCAGGTACGTGGGACACAGGGGTGTTCTGTTGTCATCTTTAGATCCAAGCAATATCTGAGATGCTTGCATTTGAGCAAGAGGGTGATTGATAAATTGGCATCAGTAAATATCATCCTGCAAAGAGCCTGTCCCGTCTCAGAAATGAAGATCTCACAAACTTCAGTCATGTTAGTGTCACAGTTGGGAAAGTCCTGAGCAGGTGTAGATTTGTATCTGTTGGCTTATGCTATTTTCCTTGTCTAAACCAGGATGGGAGAACAAACCTTGTAGGAAGATAACCAGATATGAAAGCTCCTATAGAGCAAATTCAAGCAACAGCCAAACCACCGATGCCTACAACTAATCTGTTTTGTTTTCTTTATTTGGGGATATATCCAAAATATACTACCAGGCATCACTCCCAATTGCAATTGGGCATGTGGGGAAGAGAAATTAATTCAGCGCTACCCCCTTCAAAAAAACGTATATGTTACTGGGAAAGAAGCCCATTTCAAAGTGATTTTCTGCTGCACAAATCCCTGCTTATGTTTTCTCCTGCTAGCTTAATTTCAGGAACTTTTGGGGAGGAAATATGCGTTATTAAGGAATGATTAGTTACCAAGCTTACAGCTCTGCTAGTAGGGCAGGAACAGCTACCACAAAAACTTCTAAGTCCATGCTGTACTAACTGATGTATCTAGTGAGGATTACTGTAATAAGGTGCCTCTGAAATCCAAAATTGGGGTAGAAGGAGACTGGATTTCAAAGTGGTATTTGTTGTTTCTTTGGGAGGTTTTTTTCCCAGTTTTGTTGTTGTTGGTTTGGAGTGGTTTTTTTTTAAATATTCTGGTTGATATTTTATGCTGGTAATGCAGTTACTTTTTTTCCCCGCTTCATTCTTAAAAATCGCAGTGACAACCAGATGCTTTAGTGATTATTTAGTGGTCAAATTCAACACCCACTATGTTGTCCCCTAATATTTCACTGGTAAAGTACTCATTAAACATCTTACTTTTTTGCATCATCTGGCTTTACACTTTTAAATCAGTTGCAGGTTTACTGAAGATACTCTGCATACATGCAGAGTATGCATACATGCAGAGTAGAAATATAACAGTAATTAGGTCAGTTTAGGTGAGGTTTTGTGATTTTTTCTTCCCCAGCAAACATGCAAATATGTCCCCCTGGAGCAGGGAATATTTCAAGGAACCTGCTGCACTAACATGACGTTTCTACATTCCTGTCCAGTGGATTACACTGATGCCTATACAGATGATGAGTCCTGGGTTCATGGATCAGTGAAGTCAGTCAGTTACCTGTGAACATGTGGCCCAAGAGTCCTTGTCATGCTGGCAAGGAAAGAGGCTGCTGTTGTAGTGGCCCCAGTATGTGCAGTTTTGGTACCAGGAAGGGTATACATTAACCAAGCACAGGGCTCTTCTGGGATCAGCAGTACTTGAAGGCACCCCCTGCATTCTCCTTGGGAAAGTCCTACCAGCCTTAACACACAGGTACAAGCTTTTAATCAGTAGCTGGCTGACAACCAGTCTTTCTTGGACTGTTTTAAAGCTGCATTTGTCAATTCTCATTAAGCTAATACTGAAGAGAAGGTACACCAAGAACTTGGGCTAGACAACACAAGCATTTGTTCTGTGACAAGATGGTCCTCTTGTATCTGTTACTTCCTTCCTTTCTTCTGCTTACTCCAGAGTTCACTATAGCCTTGACCTTGGTGTAGAAAGTATTCATATTCATTTGATCTTCCTCCTAGCTAACCATGAAATAATAAAATGCAGAATTTCTCTAACCAAATGCCAAGATTGTTCATTCAAGCATAGCTGCCTTCCCTGTTCCATCTCATTTAACTACATCTGACATCGGCTCTACCTGCATCCCCTCTGAGCAGCTGGTGGCAGCTGTTAGAGCTAAGACTAGTCCTGCTGTTCTTTGTTTCTGTTTAGGTTGGGCTAAATATAGCCTGCTGTTTGATTACTGGGGAAAGGAATGCCAGGATTCAAGATTTATGTGTGCAGCACAGATTTTTCTCTAGGCCTGTACCCAGCCACCTCTGCAGCTCTTGCCTTGATAAGATAGCCATCCTGCCCACTTCTGTCTCCTGTAGTCATTGCCAAAGACAATCAAACAGCTTCCTGGTGGAGTCCCAGGAATCCTTCACCAGTTTACTGCAAAGCTCTGCAGTGTTTTGTTCAGTCTGCTGTTTCTCACCAGGTCAGTGAAAGCAGTGGTATCTCCCAGGCTGCTGACCCTAATGAGTGCTTTCAGAAATGCTAAGACTTTTATTCTTCCACAAACTTATTCTTTACCTCCCTGGTATCTGGAGTCCTTATCTACCCCTTGCCTTGCATATATTTTTTCTTCTTGACTGTTAGCCCTTTTCCCTTGATAGTTTAGTACGTGTTCCCTAAAGTCTGCGTATGGTGGAATCACTTCCGATTTGTACTTTGCATGAAGACTTGATATTTACAGTTGCTTTCTCAGCCTTTTCACTTTGTGTTTCCTCATATCTCTGTGCCTCATCTCCAGCTATACTGTCAGTGCATCATTAAAGGCTCAGTGCATGAGATCCAGATGAGCTGACCTGACAGCAGTGATGTGACAAAGAACAGCCAGTCTGAAGTAGTTTCTACTGTCCTGAAAACCATTCCCTGGCTTGAACTTTGAGGATGCTCCAAACTTTGACTGTTCTAGACAGGCTAAAAAGGGAAGCAGTGTATATCTTTACATAGCTAGTCCTGGTCACAGAAGTAAATTAATCTATTTTGGCTTCGTAGCAGAGCAGTAGAAACAAGTTGTAACTGTATTTCCTAAGTAGACTTTCTTTTTTTGCATTGATCTTTGTGGTATCCATATGCCTTTTACATTTACAGCAACCAAAAATAAGTATGCTAGGTATATGAAAAGCTAATACTGCCTTCAAGTAGGAGGATCAAGAAATGCTTTAGGCTTTAGCTGAGCTGTGGTTGCAGGGCTGTCATTAGCTGCTGTTGACTGAAGGTGTTTGCGCCTGGTCACGACATAGCCTGCCAGGCACTTCCAGCACTGTGGTGAGGAGGATGGAAGAGTTGCTTTAAGATAGCAGTGGGTAAGGAAACTGCGTCATCCACATCCACTTGCTGCGTTTCTTCCAAGTCTGTGTTTGCACAGCATTACTAAGATTCTTTTGTTATACCTGCTTCTGCAGAGGCAGAGTTACAACTCTGGGAGAAGGCACTGCTTGACTTCCCTTTCCACACACAGTTTCCAGGGCTCTGCCATGAGTGCACCCTGTTGCTACTCTACTGGTTATGGGACTCCCACCTCACTAGCTCTCAACTGACCTGCTGTTTCAACTAGCATTTCTTTTCACTTGCTTCCATTAAACCAACTCCCCCCCTGTTGATTCTTGCCTCTTCCCAAAGTCAGCAAAATAACTGAGAAGGGAGGTGCATCTGCTTCTATTGCCTTTTCATAATTCTGAATGGGAGAAGTACTTCTTATATTTGTTTCCCACCAGGTAGAGTATTCACACTGCTGGAGCTAGTCTCCAGCTGTTAAAGTTTCTAATGTGTTTGCCATGTAGGTGTTGGGAAATGCCATAAATTATGGTAGTGACATTGTAGATAACTCATATTCTATGCGTACAGTACAAAAAGATGAATGGCAAGAGAAGCATGAAACCCTGGGGAAGGAAGTAGTGGATATATTAAACATATGTGCAGCTTTAAAATGCCATAGAAATTGGCTGGAGTGTCTGGCTGCTTTTCCAGAAATGTTACACAGTAGTTTGCACACAGAAAAATGAGAGAAAATGTTGAAAACATCATGCCTGGTTTTGAAAGCACATGAAACTCCTGATGTACACAGGTTGTTTTGTTGCTGCCACTCAGGTGTTAGCAGAAAGGAAGCTGTAGACAAGCAAGAGCAGAGGCCTTGGGCAGCAATGCATTACCATATGGGAAGTGTTTAGATAAGTGGCTTGGAAAGCTTTCAAGCTGGAAGGATGCAACTGGAGAGTACACAGGACATACTCTCCCAGGGAGGGAATTTCTTGAGCACTTGAACAGCACACTGGTTTTCCAAAGGGCTGTGGGAGCAAGGGCCACCACCATGACCCTCTTCCAAGGCACACTGTTATGACTATCCTGAAATGGGCAGTATGGAAAATGAGGCGAAGGAAGGAAGAGCCTGCTAATCTCAGGTCACCAAGGGAATTGTGACTCAAGCATTGCCAAAGCCGCTTCCATGATTTCTCCTCGGGGCCAGGCTGCTGAGAATCAGCTTGCAATAGCTTCCAGGCTGACAGTAGTCACCCAGCATCTGAGCCCCAACCCCTATGGGCCCTATGGGATCCTTATGACCCTTTATGGTTCATCCACTGCCATTAATTATTGACAGCCTAATAAGAGGTGGAAATAAAGTTTATTTCCGTTAAAAACATATTTAAATCCAAAACTTTATTTTGACCCACAGGTCCACAAACATAAAAGGAGCATGTCTTTACCTTCTTTTCTCCCTCTATGCAGTTGTATTTGCCACAGTGTATCTACAGTATAATCTATCATAGAATTGCACAACCTTGCTCTACCAGGCTGCTTTTGATAGTGGCTTATCTCTGTGCCTTCTACGGAAAACAAAAATCCCGCTCCCTGCAATGGTGGAAGCAGCTTAAACAGAGCTGTCACCATGATCTTTTCTTGACTGACCCAGCAATTGACCTGTGCCCTTGAGGGGCTTTACAAGTGAGAACTTCAAGTCTGACATTCAGAGCAGGAAACTGCAAGAAAGAATATAGAAGCCAAAGAATCAGAGTGGGCTATTTATTTCTTCACTGAAATAGGGCTGCAGAATAAATAGAAATATACTGGAGAGTCACCACAGAAGAATGCAATATTAGACCCATGGGGAGCAGAAAAATACAAACAATACCCCCTCCCCTCCCCACACACACTGCAAAACTTGGGGCATGGGAGTATGAATGCCAAAACAAACACTTTGTGTCAATCAACCTCAGTAGCAGAATCTGAGACACCAACCACTATTGCTTAACCCAACTGGATTATTGTGGTTACATATGCTGGAGCTGGTTCTGCATCGGGCTGAATTCCAACAGCAAATATAATAGTTATCCACATCATGAGTTTGTCGCGCAAGTCCATGTCTGTTAGGTCTTTTGCCAGGCAAAGTTTAAGTTTATCTCTAATTAAGAAAATTTCACCTTTATCCACAAAAAAGCGTGGGAGTTCACAGGATTATCAAAGAGGAGTAGAAAGGAATATCAGTGTCCTTTATTTATTTAGAAGGGTGTCCTTCAGTGATGGGTGATCTTACATGCTTTCTGGCAGTGGATGCCTACTTACCCCAGCCGAGGATCTGGCTAAACAAGTTTCTTTACAGAGCTGGGTGTGTGAAGTGGGCTGCCTACCTCCTACTGCCCTTCTGTGCACACACAATCACCTTTCCTCGTGCTACAAGCGAGAAGCTGAGAAATTTCTCTTGTTTCCTGACAGCAGTCAACAAATTCATTAAATCAAGAGGATCGAGAGCTCTTGTAATTCATATCCTAGCAAGGGCAACTGCAAATGTGGCCCTTATATCCACTCCTGTTTGTGTTTACCTAGGCAATCAAATAACAAAAATAGCACAGAAAATTTCCCATTAAAATGCACAGGCCTGAAAGAACAACACCTGCCTCTGAAGTGCTGCAGGCAGAAAGGCTAAAGGGAACAAGAGGCAACTTTAATCCCGGACACAGTTTACTGCATTTTAATTATAAAATTTTCCTATAACGTGTCCTGTTGATGATTGTGACTAAAGAAGTAGGCCTAGGCAAAAGGATATGAGCAATCCAACTAGAGCTAGTGAACACAGGTTGGCCATGGATGGAAGATAATCCAAACTGAGTGTGAAGAAACCCATGCCTTTGATAAGTGAAAAATGTAACTCAAAATTCTTCCCATTGTCAGTGGAGGAATTATGCATTAATGAGCTGTACTGGTAAGACATGAAAAGTAAGTGATGTAAAACTACATGACACAAAACCAATCCAGGCTCATTATTTTGCATGAAAGAAGCACCTGAGCTTTGACTCAGCATCATTATGGTGCAAATCAGTAGAAATTCACATATTGCCCAGTGAATCTTGACAGGAGTTTGGGAATCTACACTTTAACAAATACTTGTATAGTTCGGACAGGTCTTATGTATAGCTCTGCAGATGTCTAGAGTTCCAAGGAAAAAATCATACACTATTTCCAGTCTTTCCTGCTTGAAAAGGCAGACACATTGGAGTCTGAACTAAGAAAGGAGCTTTGCCTGTTCTGTTTTCATGGCCCCCCACTACAGAATAAACCACCAAGTTACATAGGAATTGCATTCTCCTACTATATTTTCATGGTTAAACCTCAGTAAAGTTACCTATTTCCTAAACAGTTGTAGCAGCTATAATGATATCAATGTATAAAATCATGGGCAGTTACTGATCTGCATGGTACAATTAAGCATCAGCTCTGAAGCAGGCTAGATTGGTATTCCTTTGAAGAGAAGAGACAGATCATGGAAAATGCAGAATGACCTAAGAGTAATTTGTTAAGTTTTAGCACCTTACAGGTATGAAAAGTATCATAATTTGTCTGCATGAGATGTCTAGATACAGCCTGAACAAAGCTTCAGTATCATTAGTACTATTTTCATGTTTGGTATCGCATGTTTCACCTCACATTAGGTCTATATCTAATCTATATCTTATGCCTCATTTTATAGCATTTCTTGTCAAATGTTTACTGAATTATACATGAGGGTGGTGAAGCCCTGGCACAGGGTTACCTAAAGAACCTGTGGCTACCCTATCCCTTGCAGTGTTCAAGGCCAGGCTGGATGGGACTTTGAGCAACCTGGTCTAGTGGGAGGTGCTCCTGGCTATGGCAGGGGGTTGGAACTGGATGAGCTTTAAGGTCTCTTTGAACTCAAACCATTCTGTGATTCTGGTAAGCTCTGAAAATTTTAATAGCATCAAGTTTGAGAAATTTTGTTGCATATCAGAGTGCCGCAAGTATTACTTTCTGTTCTTATTGCTGCAGCATGGACAGCGGCTGGCTTCAGTTAGAAGCTGGGGGCTCAACAGAAAAGAATGACCTTCAAAGACAAGTTAAAATAATACATAGCCACCTTAGATACTACCTCTAGTTTTTGCGCAGAGGTAGCCAATATTCATATCACTCAAAAAGGTAGGGAAAATATGACGACCAACAGCAGGAGTTGGAATAGGGCTTCAAGGAAATGTTCATTATTAAAACATTTCGAAGCTTGATTGTACACTGTCATTTTCTGTTCATTCCCATTAATACTGTTGCGCTTTGTGAAGGTTGAAATGGTTTTATGTCTTATAATGTATGGGAAAAAAGTTTAGTTTCAAGCGTGGGCAGATTGACATAATGTGTTGAAAGTACTAAATCACTGTGCAATTCCAGGACTTCTCTGTTCCCTTTAATAGATGACTCTTAAGAAGCCAGGGCTGTACACACCTGTGACATTCTAAAGGCATATTTCATGTGACATTTCAGAACGCACTGAACCTGCTGATTGCAAAAATGCTCTTAGAGCTGAAACTGTTTTGCTCAGGAAAAGGTTTCCAAGGTAGTCACAAACGTAGGATGCTCAGTGTTGCCTCCCAGAGTACTAAACCAGTGAGTAGTTTTGCACATGGATCTCTTGTAAGGCATAATCCAGTTGCACCTCTTCAGTTTCTGAAGGGTCTTAAGCACTCTTAAGATTAACATCTTTATGTTAAGATTAACATCTTAATGATGTTGCTCTTGTACTGGGAGAAGAAAATGAATTTTTATTTACTTATTTATTTTTTCTTTGTCTGAATGTTGACCTCTAGAGAAACTTGCCTGCCTGAAGCTTAGAGCACAGAGTGACATTCTCCGATTCACTGCTGGATTGCAGGCTTTTTGAGGAGGAAGACCAATGTCCCAGGAAAGTCAAAAAGAAATCAGAGTTTGATTCTTATAAGCAAAGTTCCTGAACTGCTGGCTTTTGGCTATTCTAAAAAAAAAAAAAAAAAAGCTCATTGCTTTAATATATGGAGCAGTTTCAAGGGCTTTTATTTCTGTTGCAAACCTTCCCCGTAGGAGTCTCCCACAGAAACTATGATGGTTGCGCTCAATTTTCTTACATACCCAGCCTTACAGGCCATGTACAATTTAATAACCAAGAGAATTCAGCTTTCTTTCTCCATTGAAATGCAGTAATTTCCACTAGTTTTGTGTAGCAAAATCATCCTGATTTGATGAACAGCAGCCAGTTTTACTTAATTTTCTGTTCTATCTTCTGGTTCTGCTGTCTACCTGCTACTTCAAAGTCTTTTTCAATTGTTAGTAGTTGAATAATCCCCTTGTTTTAATTTCTGTTTTGCTCAGGCAGTGTTTTTACCTACAAGTGTTTTTCCGTTATAGTTTATTCATGGGCCAGATTAATCGCATTTCTATACAATTATTTACTTTTTCATCCAGAACAAATACAAAATTAATCCACAGAAGTGCAGAGTATTTCAAGTATGCTGGCTCAAATTTAATTCTACACTTCTTCTAGTGTGACACTAATTGACTAAAGAAAAAACTGAAAATTAAATATTTGCAAGTGTTAATTTCATTTTACAGTGAAGTCTAAAACACATCCCAGGATCTGGACTATTATTTTATTCCTATTAAATATTCAGGAAAAAAATAAAGTCAGAATAACTGATTTGTTTATTTATTTATGTTTAAACATTACTCTTAGGAAGATGGAATTTGAAGTTTAGATTCCCACAGAAGCTTTTTTTTTTCTTTTTTTATATTCAAACTTTATTTGACTTGTAGATCATATATTAGGCTATGTTTTATGTCAGAAAAC
>JBCJKH010066151.1:27308-38774 GCA_039877255.1 Loriculus beryllinus | reverse complement strand
CTGCCAGGGATGTTTTTTACCACTTCCTTGGGCAACCCATTCCAGTGCCTCAGCACCCTCACAGTAAAGAACTTCTTCCTTACATCTAAACCTGAATTTTCAATGTTTAAATTCCCTCAATGTATTTCTGTATTTTTATACAAGAAGAGATACAGGAAATTTTGGGAAAAGCTTTAACCTTTTTGAGCAGTGAGTTTAAAATCTATTTAGAAAAGAGAAAGTTAATTGCTTTACAAGTTTGATACAGAGTATTTAGTAATTTACTTCCAATGATATGAGAGCCTTTTTGCACCTTCCCGAGAATCATAATCTGACTTTCAGTGTCATTCATACAAGTTCATATGAATGTTAAAAGGTAATTGCAGTGAATTTCAACTGCTAAAGAGAACAGATGTAATACGAATACATGTATGAGGATTGTGTTTGTGTGCACACAGCATACGAACGACAGTGCTAAAGTCCGAGTGTGTCTACACTGATAGTTAATTAGCAACTGGAAAAAATGCATATATTTCAGTATTTAACCTCGGAGTCAGGTTGGTGTAAAGCTCTGAACTAATGTCACAGTGAAATGCTATCCAGAAATTGAGTCTTGAAATAAACCACAGCGAGCTGTTGCTGACAGGAAAAGACTTCGGCCCTGCTTTTTTAGCATATGTTCTTAATTCTGCTGCTATATATTATATAACATTGAGAAAATTTCCATCATTTTGGGATTCCTTGCTCACCATCCTATGCTTAGATACAAGGAGAAGGCTTTATTAATCTCAGAGAAATTATTACAGTCCCTGAACAGAAGAAGCTATACAAGTGCAAAGTGTGGATGAAAAGAGAACATTCCCCGGGGATGGAGTAGGAGAAGGAAAAGGTGGAGATGAGTCCTGCACTCATGTGATGCATAGTTCTGCAAGTGTTTCTGCAGGATAGGTAGGTCTCAGGCTAGAGTTGGAGATGATCATCTGTGACTGAATTTGCTTTGAAGTCAAAGGAGGTCAGGAGAGAATGAGAAATTAGGGGGATGTCACAGCAACTTTACGGTGAGACACTGGAAAAATAGGACTCCACAATTAGAAAGCTAAAGGTAAAAGGTATAATCAAGGTTTACACATCATTAAAATGGCGGGCAAAGCAAACACAGTTCATCTAAGACTACTGTTGAATACTATTACTGTGAGGCCACTTGATGAAACTACTGTAAGACTAGCTTAAAACACATTCAAGCAAGTACTTCTTCAAAGTAAGAGAAGCAAAATCCTGAAATTGCGTGGTAGAGTTTTGAAGGACAGCAAGTTCAAAAAAGGATTTACACAAGTTCATGGATAACAGATCTACAAGTAGATTTTGAAAGCATAAGGCATGGATGTGCCCTGTAACATCCTCAATACAATTCTCAAGAGTAGACCACAAAGCATCCAGGCTTGCATTGCTGTCCTGAAACAGCATCTCCTTTTGCCACCATCAGAGACTAAGCACTCATCTAAGATAGACTACTGGTCTGACCCAGGAGTGTATTTTGTATGCTGATGTACTACAGGGAGCAAACAATACAAAAGTCCAGTAACTTTACTTGCTGATGGGTTTCCTAAAAGATACCCTTTCCTTATTAACTCCAGATTTCTAAGTATCACCAGATCAGGGCTAACTACTTCCCTGAACATACGCTATTTCTGCCTACCTCAAAAAAGGAGGTTTCATTTGTGCTTGTACCCAAGCACAGGGTAACTTGTTTTGAAGAGCTGAGCTGTAAGATAAGTTCACTGTCTATGTCTTCAGGAGCTGTAAGGAGCACAGGTAGCCAGGAGGTTATCTGGACATCAGTGGGTGCATTGTGTAGCTTCCAAGTCTTATGATGCTTTACATAGGGCAATCCTAGTCTTAAAAAGTAGCCCCATATCTACTAATGGGAGCTGCAGACTAGGAAATACAAGGCTGAGGGCTATTGATTAATAGTTCACTCCTTCTATGGCCTTGGCAAGTGACTTAATCATTTGCTACCTCAACTTCTCTCAGCCTCTGAAGAACCTTTGTATTTCCTTCTTCCTCTTTTCCTATGGCAAGAACCAGCAAGCCCCAGCAGAGAATAGAGGACTTTCTACTGTTTGCTATAAGGCAAACAAAAAAGATGAACAAAAAAATCAGCTGATGTTTGTATACTGGTGAGCGCCTTGTTTGCAGTGCACCATATGGATGCAAAGTTTTCGTCTGGCATATTCGTACAAGCAGATGCCTGAAGGAGCAACTGCTCATCTAAAGTTTTTACTTAGAGGAACCTCCCATTTAATTTACACCACAACCTCCTGTTCCTGTAACATACGGAAATTAAATGTAGTTATGATTCAGGAAAATGCTTGTCCTTAAAATTCAAGGGCTTTCTCTGAATGCACTTCCTGTGAGGAGTTTTCTTTGTCATATCTCTTACAAAACATTTGTATAGTTTGTGTGTGTCCATAAGTTATATTCTATATGTTAGCAGAAATATTATGGACCACTGATTCTGGAGACAGGTTTGCCATCTCAGTTGGTTTCAAGAGCAAATGAAGGCTTAGGTATGAAACCACCTGAATGGTTTGGTTCTCCCACTTTCTCTCTGCAAGAAAGTTTGTTTTGCAAGTCCAACACAATGCTCAGTGAGGGTTACATGAAGAAATAATTGTGGGGCAGGCAGTAATTTCACACCATAGTTTATTAGCTGCTGTGTTGAAACAGCAATATATTTGCATGTTCTTACCCCACAGAAGATGCAAGGTAGCCTTTAGTGGGAGTTGAACTGCCTTTATTTAGGAAAGGCTATGCACACAGCAGCTGGTACAAGGAAAATGGGACCATGAAGTGTCTATCCAAATTTGTCAGGTCCTGATTTGTTTTCATTCCCTATGTCTTACAATGTAGTTTTCATTAAAGAATAGATGTCCTACTCTGAAAGCTAGTGAATTGAGTTGAAGTTTCCCATCTGTCACAGACTTCTTGTGCAACCTTAGGTCAGTCACTTCACTTCTAGCAGAATTATTAGGATATATTTTTATTTCAGTAAAGCCTGAAGAGAATAAATGATTTCAGACCTTTAAGTAGTTTAGTATCACAGCAGAGGGAGGCTACACATGTCAACTTTGGTTATAATTGCGTAAAAATTATTTGGAGGAAATAAAAGATATATTAGCATAAACCGTATAGAACAGAGTGTATTTGGGGTTGCTGAGGAAATTAATTTAGTGGTAGAAAAAGTAGATGACATTTCTTTTACTGCTGTCTACCTCTTTGGCCTCCAGATTGGTTTTTCCTCAATATATTTTAATGCCAAAATAATTTTCTTGTATTAAAAAAAAAAAAGAATCTGCGATGCTCTCTGAAGAGCTAAGCTAAGCTTAGCTTTAAATGACTCCCCTACCCTATTCTATTTGCCATGCACAAAGGGCACCTTTGTTTTCACTCTAAGTCTTTTCTTCCATATTTTGCCAGTTAGTTTTTTGACCTTTTCCAGATATCACACAAACCACCAGCAATTCAGAAAACACAGGCTGAGCAACATCATTCTAGAGGCTACTGCAATATCAGAGAAATGTTTAGAGGGGACAATGTGGGAAAAGGACATGTTCCCCAAGGAAGACAAAGCCAACAGTCAGCATATTTTTAGATAAGGAGGTTGTTTCTTCACCTGTACCTTCACCATCTTGTCCAAACATCTCTGGTGATATCCTCAAAGGCAAGTTTCTTGTTCATTCACCAGGCACCCCATGGGCACCCAATAGAACATGTTCTCCATGATGAATCTTGAAGACACTAGGATTCAAGGAGCCTTCAACTCTGGGTGCTCTGAGTGCTGCTGCTTGAGGCAGCCAGAGTCCGCTACTCAGAGGTCTTTACTACGGCCTACAAAACATACCCTAGTTCTCCTGAATTTCTTCCCATCTTGCTGTAAAGCTTTTCTCTCCCCAGAAAAGAAGCACCTCGCCAGGCACGCAAGCCCATACGTTGTTAGGACACGCTGACCTTCACTGAATCAAATTCAAAGAACAATATAGTCAAACACCACAAATAGAACCAGAAAAAATTACTGGGACTTATGCTGCTAGGGAGTCTGTGCAGTTGAGAGGATGGGACCCTGGTGTTTCTGAAGACAACTGTTACTAGAAGGGAAAGCGCCATCCCTATGTCCCTGGATGAATAATTGCTACACAGAGTATTTCTGTGGCCTCAGCTGAATATGTGCATGTTTAATTTAAGCATGCTTGTGTTAGAGCAGATCAGCATTCATGGATCCCTTTGCTAACAGTCTGGATACTACACATCCTACTGTAGTACAAATTTTTGTCAGTGTTGAATCAATAATTTGCACTGGGGCTTAGCAAGACAAAATGCCAGTAATGCAACTTGGTACTGCCTTGGCGCAGAGTGTTGACTCATTTGGTACCTGACTCAGGAATGTGCAAGGACCCTTCTGAAAAATATGAAGCACATTGGCTTCTAATAGAAGAACATTCTGCTCTTTGTGCAGCAAGGGGCAGGCTCACATGTTTCCTTTAAAAAGACTAGAGGTTAGAAAATGTTTCATAATGGAATGTAGGAGACTCAGCAAGTTGGTTTAAAGAAATGTTTTTGCTCTCAGTCCATTTTAAACTCTCCCTGTGTTTTTCCCATTGGCACTGAAGCATTCATCTGAAATAGCTCTCCCCTGTAGAAGTTTCCGCCCCAGAGAATGATGTGGTTCAAAGAATATGTCCATGCAACATCCCAGTGGTACTTGTTAGCCTGAAGATGTATACCTGACGCTCTTTTCCTGTGGTAACTAAGTAGGTTGAGACATTAAGCCTGCCTGTGAGCTCCAGGGTGCTCTGAGAATTAAGAATGTCTCTTTTCAAGAGCCAAGGTTACAGACAGAAATTTACTCAGAAGTCACTACAAAGCAGTGAGTTAGGCAAAAAGCATCCCTACCTTTACCGTGTGAAGATTTATGATTAAGGAATACTACATACATACCCTGCTCCACACAGTTATTTAGTCAGGACAGCTTAAGCAAGATGACATAATTAAATCTGCAGTACAGGCCAAAACCACCTTCCCCCAATGTTACTGACTGCATACATAGTGGCTTTGCAGCTATAGGTATGTCAGGGAAGATGCACAAAATTTGTTCTCCTAATGGACAAAGGTGAGCAAGCACAACCTTAGAAGTACATTAAACCTAATTCAACTTCAGCACATTGCAATGACAGTCAGCTCATAGATGAGCACATCTTGCAAATGACTGCTGACATTCCCAGAAGACAAGGAATTTGGTCTGGAATGAGAAGGGACAGTGTTAACTTGAAGCATAAGGGCTATTCTAGAACAGTTTTCTATACAACTGTCCTGATTTTAAACCTAGTCTTTTGTGATTTAGTTGACTTCCTTTCCAGGTATTTGGCCTTGTTCAAAGTAAAGCTACAAGAGGTCAAGCTATGTGTCTTCCATTTCCCACTGCAGGGATCCAGACATAGAACACAAACTCACAATATTGCGTGCATGGTATCAAATGACTTCTCTACATGTGGAACTGTCAAAGTGAAGTTTTGCATCCTGGTTTACAAGCCACCATGATCATACTCCCTTTTCAGAGGGGCTACAATGCTTTACACAATTTTTCTTACAGGTTCTGCGTAAAGATTTGCAGGGGTGGTTCAAGATAATGAGACAAAGTTTTCTTTAGCTGGAGCTCAGGACTATGGAATTACACTTCATTATCACTTCAGATAATGTCACCAGGACTGTCTGATCAGCACTGAAATATGTAGAGACTGAAGAGACAGTTTCTTAACCTGGTGAGAGGTAGTACTGTATTAGAAGCAGGGCAAAGTGACATTAATCTTTCAGATCTTCTGACACAAACTTGCATCTTGTACCAAGTATCTTACTGAGACAGGCTTTGGGTCTTCTGGGAATTCATGCGCTGCTAAACTCAAAATTTTGTGCATATTTTCTAAACAGCATGTGGATTTTACATGCATGGGTTTTTAGTGGCTACTGCATCAAAATATAGTACCAGAAGCTAACAGTTACTAGATCACATAGTAGGATACACTGGCGTGCAAGGGAAGTAGGATTATCAGATCCTGAAAAAGCTTTCTGATTTGCTGTGTATGCCATAGAAACAGCATAACATTTTTCTTGGAGCAAAGCCACTTACAAATGAGTCAAGCCAACAGTCTAGAAAAGCAACAGAAAACCCACTTACTAGTTTAGTCCCAAATACTAAACCTTCAGTACAGAACATTTTCTACCTAGTAAGGTTTGTCAGTGCTTTCCATTGAAATTTCCAGCCACCACCTGTTTTTGTGGCATCAAATCATTCACACCCTTTTAAAGAGCATTTTTTCCTAAGATTTTCATTGTTGCTTGGGTCAGATGAGCAAAGAAGGCCAGTCCGTAGTATACAAAGGCTGCATCTCTTCACCTTTGAGTCCCGTTACACACTTTCTCTTACTGTCATTACTCTCCTCAGCCTCCACTTCAGTCCTTTCCCCAGCTCCCCAGTTACAGGAGTTACCAGTGACTCCTTAATGAAGGTCACATCAACCCAGACACAGGCAATGTAAAGAAAAGTAGGACATGACTGTTACCCACTCCTGCGTAAGTCACTTTTTTGCATATAATTTTCTGGTCTGCCTTTTTTCTGCCCTAGTTGGGAACCCTTCTTCTTCCCATGCTCACCTCTCAATTTTAAAACTGCATTGCTCTGCTTACGCTTCCCTGCACTGTGCCTAGCACAGAGGAACAGGTGGCACAGCCTAGTTAGCCCCAGAGAGGGGAACAGAAAAGCATTGCCTTGGTATGTTAGTGCTGCATCTCTGATGCTTGGTGAAGCGTAGGCAAAAAACCTAGTTCTTTGCATTGTGGGTCCTATGATAAAGCTGCTATTTAAGTGTTTGGCCATATTATGATTTCTGGACAAGTCCTTTCTCAAAGCAAGGAACCCAATAGGGAAAACACCGTCACAAAGTACTTTGAGTCTGCAGCAGACCCATAGCATGCAGAGGCACAATAGATCTCCAGGCTAGGAAATAAAGGCAGTTCCAATAATCTATCCACTGTGCTCTGGAGGTATCCAGAGTTTGCACCCAAAAGCAGACCGGCAGTCTAAACACAGCAATAGTACAGACACAGCACAGGATGGAACAGCAGAGCACCTGAAATGACAGGCAATTATCAAGAATCAGCAGCAGCTTAGCTGAACTCCAGTCTTCTCAGGGCTTGGAGCTCAGGTGCTGTAAAGGACATGACTAAGAGGAGGATACTGCAGGACAAAAGATACTGCCTTCCTGATATTCCTACCACTGTAGCTCTCATCATGGTAATATTTGCTGTGCTCTCCCTGCAAGCAAGAGGCGGTCCTGTGCTCAGCCCTTGATGGGCCTGATAGGACCCACTTCTTTGCAAGGTTAGGCCTATTTCCGATCACCTGGGCCAAAGAAAGCAATCGAGGCAACACCAAAAACAGAGGGAAGCTACTGAGGACACATATGCTCATAAGCACACATTACAATGAATAGGGATCATTTAGGAAAATCTCCTATATCATCCCAAAGTTTGACTACAGTATGCATATATCAGCTGTTACTGTTATTATAATAACATTATCCTAAGTTTCATGTTTGGAGCTGAATATGAGTTGTAAATTAGATCACAAGAGTTTTCCTCTTATGTAGTGAGGATGCACCTTGACAAACTGGTTTCTCAGATTGTGCTCCAAAGCACATAGGAGAGGCACTGGGAAACAACTGACTAAGAAGGGTATTTGGAGCCTTGGGTATGGATAAAATAAGTTAGAAGCAAAGCTAAATAAATGAGAGAATGTCTGGATTAAATGGTGGTAGAACCTTTGAAGCAGGATGGCAAGAAGTCTCTAAAGGTCTGACCCTATGTTGTTCAAACAGACATTCAGATCAGGCTTGTGTAGCTTAATGTAGAAGGATGGGGGCAGGTTCTTCCCATCAGGTATTAGATGGAGATAAGTCAGGCTGCCAGCCTCAATACATGGCCTCACAGGACACTTGTACCTTTGAGCTGCTCTTCTTCCATCACCAGATGAGAGGCATCTGCTAAATTTAACATTTGTGGCCTGAATATAGGTACAGTTTGCATATGGGGAAGTAGTCCATATGTAGTCCTATCACAAAAATGACACTTTCTTCATATAAGCCATTTTTCAAGAGCAGGTTTTCATTAAGTTGAGTTCTTTTGCTTCAGTTAGTCTAACTCCAGATAAGAAACACTTTTAGGCCAGGAGCTGATCATGAGAATCAAAACAAAGTATTCTTAACAAAGAATACTTTATTCTCTAGAATTGTTTCATGTTCACATGTATCTTGTTCTCAAGGACAAACAAATCCTTTAATGTTTCCCACAAGTTTAAAATCCAAAACACTCAACCCCTGCACCACCACACACTCCAGCTCCATACACACACACACAAAACCCTCCAAGAAATCAAAGTCATTGTGCTAATAGAAAGGAAAACCACAACACTGCTAAAGCACCTGGACTTGCTTAGTCATGTTCTTGAGGAGAAATCTCTAATTAAAACCAAAATCAATGGTATGGTACTTTTATATCATATCACATCAGAAGAATTGATGTATACACAACTGTTCACAGAAATGGACTTGGAGCCTCACCAGGCACAGTTTAGGATTTATTAAAGTCACACTCCTACAAGATAAGGTGGGGGATGCAAGTAATTCAGTGTTAGTATTAGAAAGGGATAGGAGTGAATTAAAGCTTTAAATTAGATTTTTCATACATAAAGCATCCCAAGGCTTGAACGCCACAGCTTTATAAGGAGCATTAGCAAGAAACCACAGTTCCAGGCTTTGAAATACACAAGTGATCCAAAGTCTTCTTTTAAACCCATCAATAACATCAATACTTGGTTCCTCAAGTAGGCAACCAGTGGGCATGCACAGCCCTGCCCTTTCCCGTTTCAAGCTCATGTACCAAGGAAGCAAAACCCCAGCAGAAACCAACAGCAGCAAGTTTTGGAGAGCCACAGAAGATTCAGTGCACCCTGTTTCCAACATCACACAATTACAAGAGTAATTGTGAAGTGATTTTCTTATTTAAATAAAAAATGGTTAATTTTTGCTTGAAATCTTAGGCAAGATGAAAAGTTAAAACTAACAAGCTTGAAATGAAATCAGAATGTTCCTTGACCTTGTCATCACTGTTTGCTTTTTACTTTTTTGTGAAATGAAGAAGTATTTTCTTTAAAGAAAATCAGCATATTCCCATGAAATTTGTTGATTTCCATGAGTTGACAGTATCAAGGAAGGAAAAAAAAAAAAGCAGCTGTAAATTTTCCAGGAAATGCAAAGCAGCAAGATTTGCCTCAGCCAGTCCAGTTTGAAATCCTCAGAAGACTTTTCTTTTGCTCCTCTAGCTCTGGCCAAGGAGTAGAGCCTTCCCTGAATTCCCTTCTGCAGGATTATATAATGGAAAATAGTCATTATTGCTTCTTTGGATGCTTTACACTATCATAACTGCATATGTGTTACGTTAATGGAGTTTGTGTAAGTGAAGGGAAGACATGAAAGTGCCTACTGCATATCCAGGGACGTAATCATTGTTTTGTTCAGGAGAGAAACTGTAAAATGATTTTTGTTGCTACAGCAACAGGCACTGCAGATAGTAAGATTATATTTCTTTTATAAATGTACACAGAGAAATAAACATGTATAAGACATGCTAACTTTTAGAAAGGAAATGGCAGATAAATCAGGTGGTTACAGCAAACACAGCATTTCAAAGTTTGATAGATGAACACCCAGACAATGAGTACAAGTTCCATAAAACACTGTTGCATTTACTAGCTGCATCCGTCTAGTATAAAGGCTCAGACTCTTGGATTTAGTATTTTTCACAGCACGACACCCCCAGACAGCTATTGATTTCTGTGCAGGGCTCTTACCTCTGTAGCGTGACTCCATCCCAGGTTTTTGACCCTGCATTCCCATAGTGGCAGTTGCAGCATACATCCATTGCCAGCCAAAACGAAGTTCATCCTTTCAGAGGTGGATCAGGTCCCAGAGAAGTGCTACAGGGAAGGTCTCCTACTGCCTTAGCAGAGCTCCACAATCTCTACCTCGCCTTGGGCAGGTAGCTGCTTTCACTTCAGGCACACAATCAGATGCTTCATTCATTGCCCATACAAACTGAAAGCTTTGGCCCTTGCTGAGAAAGCAAAGTAGCAGTGAAATTTATTTTAAGTCTCCCAGGGGCTGCACCTCCTCAGCAACCTCTAGGTCACTTTTGTCATGCTTCCTACTACTTGTCCAAACACTGAACTATTTCTTGAGACCAGCACTAACTCCTGAACAGCTTTTTCACTTGCTAAAGAACACACCCTCCAAGCTTAGACTAAGCTAAGTAACTTAGAGCTTGGAATTTAAAGGGAGTGCTGCAATCAGCTGATCTCCATCACCTGGTCCTCTGTTTCACCTCAGCCACCGACTGCATTTTCCATCAGGACTTTGTTCTGGACTGTTCTTCACCATCTTTGGTGGAAAGGATGATGGAGGAAGAGCTGCCCTGAGGCTAGCTAGTGGAAGTGATAGGGCAGATACAGCAGCAGAGCTTTTTGGCATGGGCTCTGCAAGCTCCTTGGCAACTCTCTTTAATTGTCAGGTCACTCTGCAGTGAAGCTGACTGAGATAAAAAGCACTATGCTGTAAACATGTATCACACTTCACTGTCCAAGCCCATTGAAACAGATAGGAAGTAAATACCAGCAAAACTGAGTATGGAAGATAATTAAGGAGATGGTGTTACCAGTACAGGTAATTTTGACATGTGCAACAATGGACTGTCTGGTTCCAGCTACTGATAATGAGAAAAATAGGGAGCCTGGAGTACTACATCCTATTGAAAAGAGCATGCCAAGTAGTTGCTATGGTGCCAAAATACAGTTTTAAAGCTGGGATTTAATTTCTCATTCCTTATGAGGAAAATTATTTATCTAAACATATATTTTCAAAATCACGAGTGATGATGTAAGAGTAAAAGCTGAATTTTAATGATTTACAGCTACGTTTGATACTGGCCTTGATAATGACGTCATGTTTTTGTCTGTGTAACGTATGAGTTACCCAGCAAAAAGACAATCTTTCAGCTGCCTATAGCTGAAGGAGAATTTATCAGAGAGAGTTTATAAAATGGTGCCCTTCAACAGAGTAAAGAGGAATCCCTTCTGCTTGTGTAGAATCTCTGTGCAAGTTATCTCAGGACACAGGCACTATCAGCTGATTACACATGTCGTGGTTTAAGCCTAGCCAGCAACCAAGAACCACTCAGCCGCCCGCTCGCTCTGGTCAGATCTGTTGTTATCTCAACCCTTCATGCCTCACATTAGGTGCCATAGCTGGAAGGATTTGAACCTGTGTGGGGAAACCCCAATGGATTTCTAGTCTATTCCCTTCGCCACTCGGCCACAACTACCTG
>JBCJKH010066151.1:6614-21251 GCA_039877255.1 Loriculus beryllinus | reverse complement strand
TTGAAAGGTGATTCTGCTTAATAAAGAATTTGATGGCTTGAAATTTCATATTATTCTGACAAGAGACATATTTTTGAATTCTCTATAAAAAGAAAAAGCCATGAGACTAGGACTCTGGAGCAGACATCTTGGCTCTCTTCCCCACAGGCAGTGCAATGCCAAGAGCCCTAAGAAACCCAGCCTTTGTGCTGACTGATCCCAAAGCTTCCTGGGTTGTGAAGAAAAACTGTCAAAAGCAAATCATCTCTTCAAAATGTTTCAATTTTGACAAATAAGCAATTGCTAGTGGAAAAAAAAAGAAAAAAAACAAGCAAAAACCAAAACCAAAAACCAACCAACCCTGCTGGAATTTTTCTCAGCGGTGCTAGTAAACATTGAAGTGCAATGGCTCCAGCTAAGTAAACAGAAAAGCACACCCTGCTGTCTAACTGCAATCTGGCAGTGGCAAAATAAAGACTAGATTAAAGGTGTGTTGGACCACAGAAACCAAGAGAGTTCTGGATCTCTCAATGGCATCATAAAATGAAACATGGAAAGGTAGTGCCTCTTTATGAGAGTAACACTGTACTGCCATGGATGTAATCAAGGCTAATTTTGTGATGAAGCCATGCAGAAGAGCATACTGGGACCTGTTCTTGGCCAAAATAAATAAATAATGACTTCAGGAAAAATACATACCTGTTCCCTCTGTTTGACTGGCAAAAACATCACTGGTATTCCAGTGCCTCCCTAATTTACAAAATTAGCCCTTAGGATAATTATGGTTGTAAAGGGCTTTGAGTTTTGCGCAGGTACAGCTCTATACATGAAGTACAAAATAGTATTACCTCAGCACAGTTGCTGGGATACCATTATATTGTGCATTATGGGAGTACTCATGTTAGTGATACTGCTAGGAAGGGGGTATGAGGAAAACCAGAAATATCTTCTCCACCCACCCTTCTTGTTCAGTGCAATGGTAATTACTGTTCCTGCTTTCTTAACTTTGTCTACATCCCAGCTGGCTCTGAAAAGGGAGCTTTACTGTGGTAGCTGCACACCCTTCCTCCCTCCAGGACTGTGACCATGAGCGACGGCCCCTCTGCCGTTCTGGAGCCTGTCATTACAGCTCCTCACACATGCCGTATTCAGCATGTCCCAAGTCACTTTCTGAATCAGGTCCCATTAATGAAGTTAAGCAGTGATTTATATCACTCTGTGGCTAAAACACCCATATGTCGCATCCCATCCCATTCCTTGGGCATTTGGCAAACAAACCGCCATGTAGGTCAGCAGTGATTAAAAGTATTGTTTGCTGTAGCCATCTAATCTGTGTTTCTCTGCTTTCCATTTTGTTATTTGCTTTGGGATTCATGCTTGAAGAGCTATGACTCACTGTACTCGGGCTCTTGCTACTTGAAATTAAAATAAGAAAGCTCCTCTTTCTATCACCCCCTAACCTCCCCCATTTCCTAATATGTTGCTTTCTGAAGCCATACAACACCTTATAAATGTTTCAGCAGAAGGGAGCTGCCAGAGCATTCCCATCTGTCACATTAACACAGCCAGATTGAAAGTATTTTTAAAATTTAAGATACCGTATGGAGGGAGGGAATGAATAAGGAAGTGCATGCATAACCGGGAGAAGCAGAGTTAATGGGAGACTGTGAAGTACCACCACTTTGGGTGTGAGAATCTAGCCTCACCTTGAAACGTGCTTCAGCCTATATAGATGACAGGCAATCACTATTCTCTGCCTGCACTATGTATGCTTAGCATGACTGTGAGTTTGGCCTTTGCATGTTGCTCTGGTCCATTTTAAGTTTCACTTTACTAGAAGTGAAAAATACAGCACCTTACAATTGCCAGAGCTTAAATAGGAATGCTTGAAAATTTTCTTTGCCTATGTTTTCAAAGATGGGAAAGATTCTATGATATCTTAACAATAAGTTTTGTCTCCTGTGTCTTACCAAGTATTCATAACAATTAACCAATTTTCCACTCTTTCCTCTGAGCTGAACTCTTCCCCCACCAAAATCACTGAGTTCTACCATTGCCTCGGGCATGGCTATGGTGGGATTTCAGCCTTACGCATGATTACTCCATGTGAAACATTAAGTTCAGATCTCACCAAGTGGTCACTCAGGACAGAGAAGTGAAATATCCATCCGGGATGTATGCATGCTTGGAGTAATTAACCTTGTCTGTTGGCAAGGCTGGTTGCTCTGGGCCTCGTGACAATGCCTGTACCACTACACAAAATAGACTGGTTCTTAGCCCTGAGACCTGGTGGCACCACATGGCTAAGAGCTAACCACATTTGAAGCCAATTTGTCTTGGGGTGAGGTAGTGGAGTCCAAAACAAAGCCAGGGCAACATGATGAGTGAACAATGTGAATGACTGGGGCTATTGCCCCATTTAGCTTTCTGCCCTTGTGTCATTCAGAGTAATAGACTTGTGCTGTGTAGGCTTACCAATTCGACTCAGAACCTATGGTCTTCTTCCACTCTGGGGCTATCCTGAGCAGGATAGGCAGCTGGCACGGACCTTACAAGTTCATGGACTTGCAATAGATGACTACGTCATGGTGCATGGTATTCAAGCTGTCAACCAAAGTCAGTAAAAGGTTGTAATTAGTGCAGAATAAAAACCCAGTGTTTTTTATTTGAATTGCTTTGATGCTGAGATGCAAGCACAGATAGTCAGTACGACTGTTTTTCTCAGCTCCTCTGAGTAGGAGGAGGGCAGAAAAAGTGTTACATTGCAGCTTTCCAGGAACTTGCTTAATTCTATCTGATTCCCTCTGTTGCATACAGCAGCTCTGTCATCATGCAGGGTGCTTTCCAGCTTGCATTTTAACCAGTGCCCACCGTGGATACTGTTGACATGCAGTTCTTACTGGATCTGAACACATATGCTATTATAAGTCAACCATACCACAGGCCAATTTGCAAGAACATATGTGAACAGAAATGGAGGACTTGAAAGCCTGAATCCTGATTTCGTTGCCACCTGTTAGGCAAATGCTCTGTTGCACTGGGGTCTTGTTCTGCCAGTTTGTCTTCTGCAAAGTAGTGATAACCTCACAATAGAAATCCAGAGTTTCAAAAGAGCTCAGCCTCCCACTCTGACAGCCAGACTTTACAAGGAAATCACCTCCAATTTAGACACCCAACTGCAATATTCATATGTAGAAAAGAAGTTCAGCACACTGGATCCTCAGCTTCTTACACAACCTGGGCAGCAAACACTGCTGCAGTGTTTGTTGGGAACTTTGGAAAATCTGCTTCTTCTATGAGAACCTAAACAAGGAACCCAGATTTTCTGAAAATCTGACTCCGATTTAGTGTTGAGAACTCAAAAATTTGAGTCTGAGCTCTCTGGAAAATCTGGCATCCAACAAAGGAGTGCTGTGAGGATAAAGTAATTAGTGTGAGATTCTGGGGTAACAGTGATGACAGGACTAGTAAACTTTGTAAAGTGAGTGATAGCTTCATGTGTTGAAATTTCAGGGAAAATACCTAGTAGGCAAGAAATGATGACCTGCTGTAGGTCTGCCACAGCACAAGAAAAACTACAGTAGGTTCTCCATAACTGAATTCTGCCACCAGTAGCATGGGTACTGTTACCAGTGACAGATGTCATATTATTGGCATACAATTTAGGAAGTTTTAAAATATTAAATTATAGGCTTTTATTGAAGTGGGGAAACAAACAATAAATCTTTAATCCTGAGTTCTTAACCAAGAACTGCAGAGTATCTGGAAGCTGTTGCTCTGTTGGTGTTGGTTTCACCAGAATATTTGTTGTCAGGTGGACTTAGATTTTCCAGCTGACACTAATATCCCTACAGAAAATGGGAGGGAGATGAAGCAATGTCTTTGAAGCTACTGACAGGCTAGTTTTGTAAGAGAATTATGCAAATATGATAAGCATGTGTTTTTCTTTTCAACAGTTACTCTATGTAAAAGAAAGAGAAGTGCATCTAGGAGATAATTGCTGCTTAGCCTGCATGTTTACTGGTGTAACACCTGCTTAATGAAAAGTGCCTGTAGCTGTCATGGGTCTTGTTTCATACCCTCAGAAACAGGCATATAACCCTGTTCTGGGGGAAGTTTTTCTAATGAGAAATAGAAAGGGGTTTGCTTCTAATGTGCTTTCATTTCCTAACAGTTTCTCAAACACAGCTAGAATCACAGGCTAGCTTTGGCACATCCTCACTGTGTGGGGTAGTCACATCTTCTGCAGAAGCTGAGAGTGCTGTAGCTGAGGACTAGCAATATTTATCTCATAGCTTCACATTCCAAGGACCATCTCATGTTCTGCAGTGAGCTAAGTGGCCATGATATAACAAATACGTAATTCTACTGAGTTCAGCAGAGCTATTCTATTTCATATTAGCAGAGAGACTAATTCAAGTAAATAATCTTTTTGCAGATACACGAGTTACTTGTACAAACATACATATACAGCATAGCACTCCAGAGGCAATGGAAATCAGCAGGTTTGGCATTTCTGCCTTTTCTTAGCTGTCTTACCTCTTCTCTCGATGATTCTTTTATAAACTTAAGCTTTCTTTTTTGCCCTTGTGATACCTAATTCTCATGCCTGCTTTTGCCAATATTTTTTAAAAAATTAAGTAAAAAGAAGTACTGGGAAAATGAAATGATTTCTGGAATGTATCAGCAACAAGTAGAATCTCTTGGGGTTGCCTCTGACATACAGGAACAATAAGTCTGAGAGAGGAAATTGGTTTCCCCATGGCTGATGGTTGTCCTGGACTGGCTTACCCCACTCGCACAGTGTTGAAGCTATTGAACGCTCAATTAGTATTCCCCAAAGTGTCAAAACGAATTGAACCAAGTCCAGAAATTTTTCACTGCTGTTCATGTATCATTTTTCAGACTTTGAGAAAAGGACCTACTGTTCCACTGTGTGCAGCAAACGCATTCTCCCCTTCTCACCCTGTGCCATTTTGCTTTTTTTTTGCTTGGTTTAAGGGCACCTGCAAAAATAAACAGGAATGGCAAGCTACTGCCTCCAGAATGTGTGGAGTACCTCAGCTAGCTATTTTATAAATAGCTAGACAGATGGATATAATGACTATAGTATCTTGAAGTATTTTGAGTTGGTTTTGTTTTGCTTGAACAGTTGCTGTATTACACCGTGTCTTTCTGACAATGGCAACAGACCTCCAAAGTGCAGATGGCAGGCTCCATGTTGAGCTAGAGGCCAAAAATTGTGCTGCCAAGCCCAAGGACTCAAAATTCATGAGCTAGATTTCAACCCAAATAATGGAGCTGGTTGAACTGGGTTTCTAAATAAGAATAAAACATTAATAATAAAAAAAGGGTTGCTTGAATTTAAGATTTATATTTTTGAGTCTTTGTAATGCATTTGGCTACATACCTTTATAATCACGGACACCATAGTATGACTACAAGAGCCAAAGCTCCAAGAAAATTGCTGGTTCTCACTAAAAATGGCAGAAGCTAGAAGTCAGCTTTTCAGGTGCAGGGGTTTCCAAGGACATTCTGGTTCATCCCAGTGCAAATTCCAAGAAAGCTGCACCTCAGCTTGAATCACTCAAGTGCAATAGTCTCTCCAAGCTTTGTTTGCACTAACTTAACTGGATTTCTCACTGTAATAATTCTTGACCCAGTCTTCGTAGTGATGGCTTCCTCTGTGTTGGCCATGTTTGTGGTCAGAAGAAGGAGACAGAAATAAAAATAAAACATATCTAAGCTGGGTGGTGGAAATGACTGAGGGCTTCACTCATCAAGGTACTCAGAAGAATGAGAAAGGGGAAGTTACTTAAACATCAAATCACAGTTGGATTGGAATATGTAGTAGCAAAGAAAATTCTAAAAGCTTGCTATTTTATTGTGAAACAAGTGAGCTTTAGTACTTCGGTGCTTTGCAGTGAGATCAGACTGTTTTTCAATATCTGAGACTCTTAGCCTTGAGTAAATCATAAAAAACAGCTCTTCCCAGTTCAGTCAGAAACTAGTTATAAGAAAACTGCATGCACAGTGAAGTCTCATAGAGGACCTACCTTGAAAGTGATTCTGGAAAACAACTGAACAAAGAAGAGAGGCAGTGCCAGGGAGAAAACAGGTCATTTTGCAATATTCTTTGTTAGCCTCTGACTTCTGACAGGCATACTGTTAGTTAATAATTTGTTGCTGGGTTGGAGAATACACTTATGATACTAAGCTGGGATGGACAAGAAGTATGTCAGAGAAGAGAATAAGAATTTAGAATTATCCTGCTGAGTTGGAAGAGTGGTTTAAGATGACCATTCTTTGAAGAAAAAGACCACTTCTATTTAGAGAAATGTTGTGGTGCAACACAGAGAAAAGTGGAAAGTGTGGCACAGAGGTTGAAGAAAATGATGACATAATCACAGACTGAGGGATGTCTGTCTGAGTATCACTTTATCCAGCAGGGATCTGAGGGTTATTATGAATCAGAAGCTATTACCATGAGTCAATCAGCTGGAGCAAAGAGGGAAAGTATTATTCCAGTATGTTTAAACCAGACTATCATCTGTAATAATTACTCCACTCTACTTGGAGCTGCTTAAGACCAAGAGAGCGAATCCAATATTTAAAATGTAGTTGTGGGTACAACAAAAGTAATGACCTTAAATTTGCAGTAAGGAGGGTTCAGTTAAACTTTTAAGAACAAACAGCTAACAGGAATGACAAACTCCTGGAACAGACTGCTATGGGAAAGTTGAAGAACTACAGAAGGCTTTTACTCACAAGATAAACATCCATAAAAAATAGACTTTCACAGTGTGGATATGGCGACCCCAGGGCCTTATTTTCAACGATTTGTTAATAAAGCCTATGTAAATCTTTAAAGCTCAATACAGTACTGTCACCGTTTCTTTAACACTCTGGGCAAAAATGAGCAACCAGAAACCGTGCCTCCTTTTTGGTACTTACTGATCCTGATGCTGGCAACAGCAGCTGTTCAGTACATAAGGCAGCTTGCAGCAGAAGCAGTACAAGGGCAAGTAGAGAAGTAAGATGGGGCTGTTGAGCCAGGCTGTATGATGTGTTGTAGCTTCAGAGCCACTTGCTGTTGCAGGATGCTTGGCAAAGAGATAATGGTATCATCACTGCCCTCTACTTAATTGCTTCTAGCAAGGATGATGGTGCATCTTGGGCTGTATAAGACCACATAAACAAAAGTATTCAGAGCTCAACTCCTTCAGTCTTTACAGCACACATGAGGACGCAGCTGTCTGATCCAGAGAATTTACAAACACCCCTTCATGCCTCACCTTTCCTTTATTTATCCCTGAATGGCATAAAGAGGAAAGATTTTTGACACCTGTGAGAGAAATCTACTGTCCTTTCTGCCTCGCTTCCTACAGAGCCTGTTGTAGAAGCTAGAATGTCTACCTAGAGCTTCAGTCCTTACATACTGCAGACCTTATTCTAACTTGTCTCCATGTAAAATCTTATGCATGGAAAAAAATACTTTAAAAACACACTTGAGCAAGTCGAGAGAAGAGATAATGAGAGTCAAAAATAGATCACTTTCAGGTACAGAGGGTGTACCATCCTTGAAACTCTTTTTTTTTATAATTTAATTTTTAGCTTTCTGTCTAAGAGTGCAAGAAAGTTCTGAGAGAGTGGGAGAGTGAGTGCTTTGACATGTACACAAAGACTTGTTCGTTGGCAGAAAAAATATTACTGGGTTTGCTATTATATCATGAGCTTTAGTACCTTTACCTTGGCACATAGAGTGTTTCCCAAAGTAATGTCTTTCTTCTGAAATTTCCCCATCTCTTATTTCCGTTTCGAAACTGTGAAGTCAGTAAATAAAACATGAGGTAGGCTCCTAAACAGAAACAGGCATCAAATCAAAGCCACAGAACAGGTGAATAAAGTGGTGGCAAAAAAAAAGAGAGAAGATTGAGATTAAGGGTACATAGAAACTTCTATTTGAAATAATGTTTATAGCATCGAGCTAAGAAACCCAGGAGAGACAGACTGGTTGGTTGCCTGTACTGCCTCCTGTGTTTTCATTTCCTTCCCATGGACTTATTTTCCTGGGATAAAAATCCATTTGTTCAGCTATCAGAGACATAGGCAGAAGATAAAAGAAACACTGGCCATTTGCACAAGGCATGGAGGGAGAGAGTATCTCTGTATACCTGTATTCAGGATGCTGTTTAGGAGCTTGCCATAGAGCTGTGCCACGGAGAAAGATTGGTTCTTCCTGGCATTGCAGTCTCAGTCCACTTGTGAGCTAAGCCTGCTGGTCCAGTCCAGGGACATATTTCAGCACACACCAAACTGGATGTGAACAGCATCTCTGAAGTAAGCAATAAAGCTGCTTCCTGGAGAGCCAAGTGGCAAGTCTGGGAACAGATGCTCTGTGAAGGGCTGCTGTGTTGGACAGGGACATGAAACTCACTTATCAGGACAGACCACAGCTAGTTTTCATTTACACAAAGCTGGTATCAGGATAGCACAACCTAGACACCCAGCCAGCTAGACTGTGGGTACTCAGGTTTGTCACCATGTACAATAATCACATTTCCAACATGTATCAGCTCCATCGCATCTGCCCCCAGACAGCATCTGTTCAGTTTAGCTATGCAGCGAGATAAAAGAAGGTTGTATAAACCAGAGCATCTGAAATAATCGAGTATGCAACAGATTATTTGTAGTCTCACAGCAATGAAATTGTTTCCATAAATAAGTCCTTAACAAGCCTGTATTATTTTATTAAGTCATGACAACAGTATAACTAAATACAAATCAAGTGCAAATTTGGGGGCTTTAATTGAAGGGACTGCCTAAAATATTTAGCTGAATCACCATCAGTTATCATCTCTGTTTTCTCCTAACAGCTGCACTATCATCTGTGCAGAGTTTAAACAATATGCCATTGTGAGTATTTGAACACGTTTACCTTTGAACCTCTCACTAGTTCCAACATTTCAACCTTAATATTATACATGTGGTCAGAGATGTTGCTGACTCACCGCCACAATCCTGAGTAGGCATCCAACATGTTCAGTTGCCACCGTCAGCATGAGCTTTCATGTGTGCGTCACAAGAGAAAACAGCACCAGATTTTTCTCTCCAAGTTGTATTTAGCACTGGTGACAGCTGTTGAGCCTGCGATGTGCTATCCAGAGCGTACATCTAGCATGAAAGCTTTTGCAGCCAGCTGCCAAGTGCAGCCACAGCTAACACAAAGGTAATGAAGGGAGGTCCCTCTTCACAGTTTATTCCCTGCCCTGGAGGCCATGGCCTGCGTCCCATGTCCATCACTTTATGATCTCCACGGAAGGGTTTGTCAAGGGCCTGGGTGGAAGCGTGCTGAAGAGGCAGAAAGGGTGGCTGGCTGAGTCAGAGCCTGAACTTGCAAGAGATCACTATGGAGGACAGCAGCTAAATTTATCTCAAGGAGGAGGGTTGGAGTGGGATTTCAGCTTGCACACTGATTGCTGGTTGTTTTGTGGCCAGCTCATGCTGGCAGTGTACAGCTTGCCAAGGGTCCCTGTGAGCTGTTTTGGCACCTATGAACATACGGAGGTGCGTTGCCCATGCCTTTTCCTTTTACATCATAGACTGGGGAACTTTCTGGAGCTGTTTAGATTGAACTCAGGCCTGAGCAGCCTACAGCTAGCCTAAAAGGGGAAAAAACTTGAAATGTAGCTACAAGTTGATTCCAGCCTGTTTCTAATGACTCCTTGGAACTTGCTCAGCAGAAGCCACCAAGAAGCAGCCAGGCAGTGGAGACTCGTGTTTTCCACACACTGTGGAGCTACAGGAATTTAGCCTTCTGGTAAAAAGTTTTGCGTCTCATTACCAGCGCCTCAGCTTTTGTATGCTGATGACAGAAGGACTACCTGATATTGACGAATTGCATTCCCACACAAAATTTTAAACCTGAAATCTTAATTTCATTTTATTTTTCCTTTAGGACTTCTTTATTGTTTCAGGACTTTTGGTGTAATTTATGCCCTGCTATTTGACTTTATTACACAAAATGCCATGATTTATGTTAATAGAGGAAAATGCATTTAAAATGTCTCCTAATATATTTCCCTTGAAATACACTAATATTACAGCAGCTGCAATAAACTCATAATCTCTGAATGCTAGAATGGAAATGTTTGACATTAACAGGCTGCTTTTAGAAATGAAGTATCTGTAGCAAGGACATGGAGAGCATACAACTGACATCTAATTGTGACTGCATTTGAACTTTGCATGCTATTTGAGATTCTTGGAGGTGGAATAGTTAACTTTTTACACATACCTCAACACTTCTTGATGTCAACCAGAAACACAGGCAGTAGAATTCCACAGGAGAGACTGCTCCCATGGCAATTTGGAGTTGACAGGATCCAAGGAGCATGTGAAATCTTGTGAGAAAAACTGATCCTTCATATTTTCCAGTCTCAATGATTTCCATAGAAATTTAATGCTAGGGAATGCTTATAGGGATTTATATCTCAACTGCAGCACAAACTTCAAAAATCCGGAAAGGTGTGGGACAACTTTGAGACGAGTTGGGTTAACACTGAATTCCTGATGTGCCCCGGTTAAATATGTGACTGCAAGACTTTGAAAGTGGACAACCATCCTGCAGCAATTCCTGCATATAATTCCAATACTGTCAGAGGATGGAGATAGGCTTTTCATGTCACTGTTAAGTAGCAAACCATGAAGAGATGAAAAGAGGTGGTCACTGACCAGATTCCCTACTCTGCCACAGCAGTTTTGTGCCACTAAGATTTTACTAGGTTATCTCATTGTAAATCTGGTGTAGTAGAGCAGAGATTAAGTCTGGACTTAGAAAAGCTGGGCAGCTTTGAAATGAAAATATTACAGTAGAGTTGTAGTTCATACTACCCTTAACAATCCTTAGTTCTTAAATAAGATGAAGCCCATTTTTGTACACATGAAACTCCCACTGAACTATGCTGGCATTGACAGGGCCATGACTAATTGCTCAAAATAAAAGATTGCCTATACTGAATTGGTTTTTCTAAGAATCTAGATTGTTTTGATATATATATCGGGTTATTTAAGTCTTCCTTTGAAAAATGAACGTAGAGAGCTGGTCTAAGTACGACAAAGAACTTAGATCTCCACTTTTGATTTGAGGAAGCCTTGTCATAACAGTCATTCATCTTCAGGGAAGGTTTTGATTTACATTCTAGACAATAACTGTAGAGTGTGTTGCAGAACAAAATGGTACCTTTCCCTTTTCCTGGAGTAGCCTATCAGAAGAAGAGCAAGCTGAAAGTGGTTATAAAACCTTGAAGGAGGACAAACATTTTCCTACTTTTCAAAGGATCACACACAAATACAACAGTGCCTGTGTCAAGAGAAACAAACAAGCAACAACAAAAAAAAAAATCAAATGACATAATCTGTTTTAATATCAATAATTCGCTATTTTTTTTAAAAAAGAGGTCATTTAGTGTTTAGTTTATGAATATATTTCATCCCTGCTACACAGATATCAAAACCGAAACATGCCACAGACTGAGTTAAAAGAAAACCATGCATTCTTATTGCCTCCTCACTTTTCCATATATTTAGTATAATGACAATAGACCAACTTCTATCTGAGGCAAGGTCCAAGTAATTGAAAAGAAATCTGTAGAATTCATCTGCAGTTATTTATGTAACTAAAAGCAGAATTAAATCCATTAAGTGCTAAATGAGCACTCTTAAAATAGGAAGCAACTGATTCTAGATATATGTATCATCGGATCAGATTTTACCTTTTGAAGCATCCCAGCATAATGAAGAAACAGACACAGAAAGGAATTGTTCAGTCAGTGAGGAGTACAGCATCTCTCCTACTGTTCATATTGTCTTTCATATCTGTTTTCTTTTATTCATCAGTAATTAAGTTTTTAGGATTTTAATGCAAATTCCTTTTTCTCTTTGCTTTTGGGCATTTTGTATGCCACATTCTGTAAATCTAGAAGGATTCTTTCTAGTACATCTAGAAAAATCATTATGCATTATTATGTTCATGTTATAAAAGACTCAGAACTGGTTCTTTCCTATATAAAAGTGTGAAAGAAACCACAGCCTCATCCCTAAAAAGCTTAAAAGGAAAATGCTAGTCTGTTTGGGTTCATCCTATTTCAGGAAACTAAATTTAGCCTTTAATATATTTGAAATTGAAATCACAATGTTATGGGAAAAAATATTTGAGACCAAAAAAAAGTACTCAATAGAATCTTAGTTGGGAGCTTTATCTGACTTGGTAGGATTTCTGAAAATGTCATGTTTTGCACTTTGAAGAGGTAAACTGAAAGACATTCTGCTAGTCAGTAATGCTGGGAATTACAGTTCTTTGCTCATAAGTCTAAAGAAGTCCACAGAATAGAGAGCTCAACAAAGCTGCTACATTATTAACAAAAGTCACCAAAGGCCTTTGTGATACTAAACAAAGAAGATGCAAATAATAGGATAGTCAGATGAGTGTTACAATTATACTCTCTTATTGGGGGCTGCATTTAATTTTTATTTTATTTTGTTTTTTCTTAAAGACACATGGAATCTGTATATTGAAGTGTTTCATTTGGAAGGTTGTTAGATTAAGTGGAATACAATCAAAATTAAAAAAACATATGTTCATACTTGTCCATGTCCTAGTCTTGACTGCTGTGAGAGTTGAGAGGTAATTCTCTCAAATATAGCACAGCATGCTGAAAAACTGAAGTTTTGCTATATCATTTTCATTTATATGAAAATATATGAAACCAAGTTCATTTATATGAACTTGGTTATATAGAGGAATATTTCATCAAAATTATGTTTAATCAGAAGTTAATTTATAGGTGAATGATTTTGATAACAAATTTATATCCAGCTGCAGTACATAACCATAAGGATTTCTTAGGTGAGAAGTAAAGATCTTTCTTCTACTAAATATATTCTCCACTGTGGCATCAAATGCATTAAGGCCATTTTTCTCAGGTGGAGCTTTACAGAATCAGACCCAAAGCAGAGTGCACACCAAAGCACAGTGTCCACCTTATCCAATCAATGAGACAGATCCCCAATATACAGAAACCTCATTCATTATTGAGGCTGTGCCTTACACCCTCCATCCAGTACATCAGATGTACCAGAGGTCTTGACAAAACAACTCATGGTTATGTACCCGAAGGCTGTATAAGAGACACAAAGAAATTAAATTAAGATATTGTGTACAACTTGAATGCTAATTATTTGAAGCTTGAATTTTTACAAACTTAGCAATTTTAATAGCAAAAAATTTGTGTCTATGACTGTATAAAAAAAAATCGATATCACATTAATTTTATGCATATATCATACTTAAAAATTTAGAATATATTTCATGTGAACAAAGCTGTTATATGTAAATAGTGGACTGGAGATACAGACACATAGAATTGGAAGAGAGCTTGGCTGGTCACTGAGTCTAACCCTTCATGTCCCCTATTGGGTATTTGCTTTCTACATGAATAGTATATTAAAAATATTGCCTCACTCATAAATTGCTTTCTATTTTACAGATTAAAAATAAGTACAGTGTTTGAAGAACACATTACACTGTAGAAATTGATAGCAGATTGCTTTGATAAGGTGGCGATAAAGGAGATTAGGAACATGAAAAACATGTGAAAGGGTCAAAGATGCCTCTTCAGTCAAAGATTATTCCCTAGTTTAAGTCAAAAAAGATGAAGATTGCCTCAAGTCTTCCCATGTGTTTTCCATAGCAATTTTAAGATGTAAGTGAAGCCTGAGGGTTTTTAGTACTGTCATACCTTGGGTACCTGTGTGTTGTCTGAAGAACACTGAATCGGGCTGATTTGCAGGTAAAATATATGCTTGTGGAAAAGTAGGGTGCTTTGCTTGGATAAGAATTGAGAAAAGCATGTGAGGATATGGCCATCATACATATGTCAGGTATTCACAAAATAAAGTTAACATAATACATTTATCTTCATGAGTTTTACAAGTAGACCATCTAAATGTGCTATGACATTCATCTGTGAATGACTAAAATGCCCAGTCTAACCTCAATTTACTCTAAATGAGCAGCTTTTCTATCTATAACTCAAGAAAATGGCTCTACTTTTAGAAATGACAGCTGAAAACCAGGAAAGTAATACCCATGCACCTGATTTTTAGATTGTCTGAGTTGCTCTTCTGATGACCTGTGAGGCAAAGTCATGAGCCTGCTATTTCACTGTGGTGCTGGATGATGTGAACTGCAATTAATGCTGTCAGAGGAAGCAGACAGTTTTGTTCATAGGCTTCCACTTAATCATGTAGCTTTTGCAGCTGCACAAGTAAATAGCTCTAAAGCAGGATTTGGAGGTTAATTGTCTACCATGGTAATTATTCAGACACCACATTATGTATGCAGTCCTTGATGCACCTATATCTGCTTCATACATAATGTCAGCTTGCCACACACATATTCACAGACAGCACCTCACCAACCACCAACAGAGAACTCACCCCACCCCACCTGACCGAGCACCGACCAATACCTAGTCCAACTCCCCAGTGCCCCAGCCCTTCCCGGTAACTCTCAGTTACACCCCGGGCATGACGTGCTGTGGTATGGAATACCTCTTTGGTCAGTTTGGGTCAGGTGTCCTGTCTCTGCTTCCTCCC
>JBCJKH010066150.1:0-69306 GCA_039877255.1 Loriculus beryllinus | reverse complement strand
CTCTGTCCCCAGAAAGGCCATTAGCCATGCTGGGCCCCACCTAAGTGTTTTAGGCGGACTTGCCATGCTAGAAAAACAAGCCTGCCAGAGCCAAGCCTTGCCGTGGCAGCGGGGGGCAGGGTCCTCCACACGGGGCACGGCTCTGGGGAGCTACAGGACTCCTCAGGATGGCCCGGCTATGAGGTCAGAACGTGTTGGACACAAGCCTCACGGGATCGCTGCCACACATTTTCTGCAGGTCCATGCTGATGGAAATGGGGCAGAAGATGGTTTGCTCCAGCCCTGCCAACTGTAATTAGATGCTTAAGGGATTATCACACCTTGCTGTCCAAACACAAGAGGAGAGGCACAGCCCGGCCCATGCCGGGCTGCTCTGAAATATGGTCCGTCGCTATTGCCAGAGACCTTGCCACAACTTGTCCTTATCCTGCTGGGGATTAAAAGACAAAAAATCCCTGTGCTCAGGGATGTCATCACCGTTATTTTACCCTGAGCTGAACTCCTTATTCTAAGGGCTCATCAACTTGATTAGGTTATCACGGTGGAGGTGCTCAGCACCAGTGTAATTGCTAGCCATCCTCCACATCCAGCTCACCCCTCTCCCCCAGGGAGCCCAAATTCCTTAAATCCTTTTGTAGATTCAAAAGCAGCATCTAAGCCGAGGGCAGAAGAGCAAGAGCACACACCCGGGGGGCTTCGGCTCTTTTTGAGGTGAGCAATACCATTGCTCATCTACCTAAGCCCCGGGGTGGGGATGCTCCTGTTTCCTGCTGCCCAGGGAACAGCTGGGGCTGCAGGTACTGCCGACAACCCTGCTACCGGGCTGGTATGTCCGTCCCCATGACTCCCAGGGAATAGCCTCCTTCAGCAGCAGGGTGTGGGGCTTTCTAGGCAGGGACTTGCCCCAGAAAACTTTCTTCCTTCTAAACCTGTTGCAAAGCAAGAAATGAGGCTTTCCTTCTGCCTCAAACTTGAAAGAGCAGAATACCTTGAGACAGGGGATGGGCATGTAAAACCCAAAGATAAAGATTTTAAAACAACCTGGTTTAAGGTTGATTTGAGAATAACTAAGATTAACTAAAAATAAAGTGAATTAAAGTGAATTAAAGTGAACTGAAGTAAAGTAAAGTAAAGTAAAGTAAAGTAAAGTAAAGTAAAGTAAAGTAAAGTAAAGTAAAGTAAAGTAAAGTAAAAGCAAAGCAAAGCAAAGCAGCAGCAGAAGCCTGGGGAGGTTTTAAACACCCTCCCAGCACTGCTTGCCTTTTTGTCCTCTCATGCTTTGCACCTCCCCACTGCTGGCAGAGCCTGTGGGCAGCAACACAGAGGGAATGGGTGCTGCATGACCGTAAGATGCCCAGCTCATGAGCCAGCCCCAAACCCCAGATTTAGGCTCTCGAGGCCCCTTGAAAACAAAGCAGGTTCTAAACTGCACTGCACTGCAAAACTTTCAGCACTCACCTTGGAATCCTTAACTTTGGCAAGAGACGTGCTTCCCCCCTATGTAACAAAGCCATGGGCTAAACCCTGCTGTGGAGGTTCTTGTGCTGCACATGTCCCTGTGCAGCAGCCAAGTGGTGACTTTAGTTCATTAAGATCATCAGCTCTCAAGTCTCCTTTCCCAGGCTAATACCCAGTAGGAATCTCCTTGAAGTCAATGAGGTGTGGGCAACACAAACGAGCTGAGACTCAAAGGCTGCTAAGATCTCACCAAAATCATTTACGCCCTGCAGAACTTGTTTCGTGCACCCAAAATGGATCATTTTCACAGATGCAAAGAACTACTCTGCCTCTGTGCTGAGTTAGAGAGGAGATGAGGGAAGAGCCGATGCGTTTTTGTGTATTCAGCCCCTCAAGTGCTGGAAATTACTTCAGAAAATGGAGAAAGGCTTTTACTGTCCCTTTTCAAAAGCATGAATCTTGCTAAAACACACCAATAGCTCAACATGGCCAGGTAAGCCGACCCAGAATCTTCTCAGCTCCCTTTAGTTATGAAGGTTTAGGGATAGGGAGATCACAAAATGGACTTTCCTCCTTGAGAATTAAAGAACACGTTCCTACCTAATTGTGTGATTCCAGGAACTGACTCCAAGAAAAACACACAACCAATGCAAGACTCATGATACAATCATGGCAACCCCGTCACCTGGCCCTGGCATTTTGGAGGCCATTTAGAGAAGTTTGCATCTGACTCTCCTGTGAGCACCTCGGAAATACCTGTTGCAAAGGACGCTCAGCAGTTTTCCTCTCTCTCCGGCCTTCACAATATGGGGCTGATGAATTTGGTGAAGCTCTCTTCGATCTGGAGCACAGCACCACAGTGACACCACGCTGGTTAAACATAGCAGCTTTAGTTTGCTTCTGTCTTAAGCAGTCAAGAGTTTTCTGGTTCGGCACAATGACATTTTATGGGGACATCTGAATTACTTGGGGGGAGCATGGTCCTTCCCTAAATAGAACAAAAAGCCTTGTTTCCCCAATTAGCATCGCCAAACAGCCTCAGAGAGAAACTGAAATTTGTGCCACTGCCACGTCCCAGCCAGACGAAGTCAGCTGGGACACTCCATCCCAGGTGGCACTTTTCCACTGGTGGCACCAGTCACACCTCCACTGAGACACAACTTCAGGCAAGACCTTTGGCATTGCCTGTGCAATAAAGCTGTCAGCTTCCATGGCTTTGCCAAGACAGGGAATAGCGCAGAGTGGATGGGAACCCTGACAGCTTCCCATAACCTGCACTGGCTCTGCTGTGCTCACACCTGTGAAGACCAGGAAAGCCCCAGTGGTAGCTGGGAATTGCTGACTACGTGAGACAGGTTGGGTTGGATACAGCAGATTTCTACCTTTCAAGCCCAACCAGCCTATAATAACAACAGGTGTAAAAGAAAATCTGGCTACATTCTCAGGATGTGATGAATATGTTCACGTAGTTTGTGTCTGCAGAGAGACTTGAGCAGTACCAGCCCCTTTCTGCTATTCACCCTCTGCTGATTCATCCCTGCTCAAAAGGATGGCAGCAACACTGTGCTTGCTTTTTACACAGGGACCTGGGGGGACTGGGAGGAACTGGTGCTGTCTTTGGTATGTCTGGGTAGGAAATGTTTTACCTGCAAATTTAGTATCTATTTAAAGTCATAAATCATCACTATGACCCTGGATGCACGGAGCAGATGTCTTCCTCTCTAGCTCATCTGCCCAGCTTCCAGGAGCAGATCGGAGGAGGCCACACCGCCCAGATTTGCCACATCATTATTTGGCAGCTAGCTTAATTGCAGCCCATGAAACTGAGAATGCCACACAGATGACAATGGAACACTCCTCTCTTGATGTGGCAGTAGTCCTGCAACGTAAGCAAGGTCTCACCTATCAAGGACCGGTGTACCCAATCAGAGTTTCACTGAGCAGCACTGACTCCTCCATCACCTCTGCAGAGCAATGCAGCAGAACACAGACACTGGACTCCTTGTGTTCTTGCTGAGCTCCTCAAGCCAAACATGAAGGGCAGGATCTCTTGCAGCCTCCTTTATTTTGCTGGAAGAAAAGAAAAATCTTTGAGGGACACCCCCAGAATTGGGGTTAATTCCATCTCCAACAAACTCACAGATAGAACCCTGCTTTGAGTCAGCATAGATTTCACAGGGCAGTGACAGACAAGCCAGCCTGCAAAAGGAAGCCACTGGAAACCGACATTGTGGAGGGAACGCAGCCCAAGGGACATGGCAGATCTTGCACAGCTGCAGTAAAGGGCTGGAAAACTGGGGCCGAGAGAAACATTCAGAGCAGAAACAAACCAGACCTGATCCAGGCCATCCTCACACAGCATACTCAGCAGGCAAAAGAAGGCATTTTCACCCTCAGTGTGCCTGCTATGCCCTGCTACGCTCCTGCCCAAACCTCACCCTCCTGATTTGAGGTGCTTCCCCGTGACAGCTCTGTTCTCCTTTTTTCCCTGAATTTCCTTAGGATCTTATTCAGGAGGAGGCAGGAAAGCACAGGGTTGGGGCTATGGGTTTTGTTTGCTCCAGTTTCCAGACCTCACAGGGTGTCTTTCCCTCCCCCACAGGACCCACATCCCAGAGAGTGTCCTAAGCTTTCAAACTCCATTATATCTCATCTTCATTCATGCTTGCCAATGGCCCGTGCTCCGGGCTGGGTGCCAGCGGCGCAGCAGCCCCCCTCCTGTCCTTCCTGCATGATGAAGAAAGCTGTCGGCGTTCAGCAGCTCCCCACCAGCTCCTTTTCTTCTAAGGGCTGTGTTAATGAGAGCCCAGACATTGCAGAAGCCCTTGTGCTAGGCAAGGCACAGCGACATCCAGAGCAGAGTCAACATTTCAAGTGCTCCTGCCAGGCATTTTAGGACGTGGGATGGCTGCAGTTGGCACCACCTCCCTGGGGAGGCATCTGGGAGGGGTGGCATCTGGGAAGGGAGGCACCAGAACAGTCCCACTCAATCCCAGTGTGCCATCAGGATGCGGCTTCCTGCTATTGCCCAACACAGGAGTTTCACCAGTCCATGGGTGAAATGGCTGTCACAGGCAGCTGCACTTCAAGGGCTCTGGGAAGAGTTGCACAAACACCACTGTAGAAAGTCAGTGCCCAAGTAAAGCAATGTAGACTTGCAAATGAGGAAGTCAGAGCCTTCATCAAGCTGATTACTGGGCATCCTGAGCAAGGACAGCAGTAGCGATGCCTTGGCAGCATTCCCACCACTTGAGCCATTTAAAGGGAAGCCAGTTCTTCAGCCAGAGAGCACAGATCATCTTTTTTTTCTACTCAATATGAAATGCAGTCTAAGCCACTTCAGGGATGGATGCTGCTGGCTGCAAGTAGATCAGTGTCTGAAAATGAGAACTCAAGAGAGAAAAATCATTACAGGGTGGGAAAAGTAGGGACACGGATGCTCCCCTGCTGCTCAGTAATGAGCACAAAAGCTGCAGCACCACTTCATCGCAGTGCTTTGGACATCAAACAACCCACCTGCTGGGCTTTGGCTGGTTCAACCCCAGAGCTCAGAGGGCTGTGACGTGGTTCACTGTATGAAGGTTGTGGATGGTGCTCCCGGCACACTCTGCTGAGGATTACTGCTACTGGCACTGCAGGAATGAAGCAAAGCTCCTTCCGTAATGGAAGTCTGAGTGCAGCAAGACCTCCTCCAGGATGAGGTACCTCTCTTAAGGAAAGGGAAAGAGCAAATAACTGCCCAGCACAGAGTAATGCCTTTGCAGTGGCTTTGTTTTCCCCCATTTAAATGCACATGTCTTGCCCAGGTAGAGAAGAGTGGTGAGAAGACTGTCACACAGCTGGAAAGCAGTGTACTTTTTCTAGCAAAGTGGGAAAGATCAACATTGGGTTTTGCAGATGTCTGTAGTAAATGGAAAGCAAAGCCTTTTCTGCTGGGCTGTACATTAATGAATGGTACCTGAAGTACAGGAGCAGTAGCAACTGTAGGCACTGAGGAGACTTAATAAACACACTTAGTCCTCGCTTTACACATTTCACACCGCCCCTTGCTCACCACCTGCATGCATGCATGCCTCTGATTTGGCACTGGAAGTGTTGGGCAGTCTTGTTAGAGAGCTCTGTAATCTTTCACAAGTTAAAGCATAGTTGTGTGTTTGCTTTTTTTTTTTTGTTTGTTTGTTTGCTTTTTTGAAAAAAAAAAAACCAGCAAAGATTCTGCAAAGTTCCACCAATACATGAAGCTTCCAAGGAGCAACATTTGCCCCCTCAGTGAAGAAGTGATCAGTGCTGGTAACAGCAGCTCTATACAGCTGTAACAATTTAGGAGCCTGAGGGATCCAAATTAAGACCAAGACTCTGAAGGATTTAATTCCAAGATGGTTGTTTTGCATAAAAATAGCCTCCGCTCCCCCCCTAAGTGTTTTAAAACTTAAGTTTTAAAAATCTGTTTTAAATAAGTATGTCCAAGGAGTAATTTTACTTACAGAGATTATGCGGCACACTCCTGCAATGATTACACAATACTATTTTCTGGTTTTACTTCTATCAACACTCAGCTTTAAAAAGAAGAAAATATCTAATAATGTTATGAGTTATAATTAAGGCAACTCTAATGGGATTTTGTGGACTGTGACTGGCATCCCAAGTATGGCATCAGACAGAAAAGGGAACAACAGATGATTTCCAGGACACTATAGGAATTAGCAACCATTTGGGTAATTATAAAGCTCCATTTTATAAAGAACCAGGAAACAAGATTAATTTATAAATCAGTTTATTTACAGATTTTGTTCTCTTAAAGTACATTTCAGTTACCAAAGATATTTACACTGGTGTACACAGGGAGCACCCTGGTTATTTTACAGTTCTTAATTACAAAAAAACCCCAACAAACAAAACCCCTCCACATCCTTGGGTCTGTCTATTGTGCAAAGCTGCTTTGCATGTGAACATTAGCTGAAACTGGCCCAAAACCCAAGTTATCAGGTTATTTACACATACACAGTAAACGGGCTTCTTTTCAGCATCTCCACAACACAGTACACAGGGAGATGGAGCCTCCCAAAAGGCAGCTTTGCAAATGTGTATCAAAAGGCTCTGCAAAGTCAGGGGGAAAAAATAGTAAATGCAGGTTAATTACAGTATTCTTCTTTCATCTGTATATAATTTTGCATTTAACATTTAAATTACAAGAAAGTTCAACAGCTTGCTTTTCTCCATTTTAGTTGATTTGTAAACACTTCAGACGCACTAAATACCTTATAAGAGTCAACTGTTTTTCTGCTGAAAAGTACTTTATTTTCCTAATATTCTTAAAGTAGCAAAGGGATATGAAAGTTGGAACTGCATGCAGCTCCTTCCGGAATAGTCATTTAAAAGGTCTCTATTACTGTGCTACTGAAGATCTTCTGCAGGTACACACTTATTCAAGTATTGCAAAAAGCTAAGGCCACTTTTTCAAGAAAGGAAAGTGAACAAGACGGGATTTTTCAATCCCTCATTCCAGCCTGTGAGCAACAAGCCTTTTCTAAAAGGCAGAAGTACTGATACTCCACAGCTCGGCTCAGGGAGCATCCTGCTGTGAGAGAGATACTCACACTCCTTGTCCTCACAAGTCTGGGCTTTCCTACCTGGCACCAAGATCATTCTGAAGAGGGAACTGTATCTCCCCAGTGACAATGGCCACTGCCCCAGACAGCTTTAGGGTCTCAGTAAAATGTCTCAGCCTTGAATCTTCTAATGCAGTTGCATCAAGATAACCAGGACCCAGAAATATCATCTTGTTCTTTATAATGGGAAGGTTAGGGATTAGAAACAGAGAATTCAGTCTGTCTGTGAGACTCCAGGCTTCCCCATACCTCCTTGCTACCAGCTGCGACAGAGACAGACCATTTCTACATCACGGTAATCATCAGTCTACAGGTACTCGACACACTTGAGTATATACTCAACTCAAAGCAACTCAACACACTTGAGGTATTGAGAAGGTAATTCATGTACGTTCAAGTCTTTTTAGGGTTGCTTCTAGCAAGGATTGCTACCAAAAATAAACAGAGATGTTTGCAAAGGAATAACGTCATTAGATACAGCTTCCTTCTGCCCGAACAGCTGCAAAAATAGTTACTACTAGTGTTGAGGGTACTAAACTAGTGCTACCCAGGCCAGCAAGACAACAGGCACGTGATCTCCCATGGTCTCTGGTACCACAGACCAACTGTATAATCTTCTCCCTGCTGGTGGGCAGTCCAGAAAAGCCAAAAAGTTTCAGGGGTGCAGGGCAACCTTCTTGACACCTGCCATGGTATCTACAGAACAGAAACCAACTTTGTTTCTCTGATACTCCAGCTATGAATCTATGCTGCAGGTTTCTGCCTTCTTTCTGTAACTGCTACCTATAAAAATAGCAATCCCCACTATTGAAAGAGATACACCCAGAAAAGGGAATCTGAGGCGGTGACCCAATCAGTGACACCATGCTGGTTAAACATAGCAGCTTTAGTTTGCTTCTGTCTTAAGCAGTCAAAAACTTCTTGGTTCAGCACAATGACATTTTATGTGGACAAATTAATTACTTGGGGGGGGGGAGGGAAAGGGGGGAAATCTGAACACTGCTCCACCATGACCACTTATTTCCTGCTAGCCAGAAGGGCCACTACAGTGGAAGAGACACGCATATGCTTGTCGGAGGTGTTCCTATACACCATTACCTCCTCCTCATTGTTCTTCCACTCATTAAGCTCCCATCAATATGGCTCTCCATTAACTCTCAAGTGAGGTGCTGGCAATACTACATCTGAGAATCTGCATGGACCTCTGACAAATCCAACATTTCCCAGTGCTGTCCCTGAAGAATTACCAGCTACGTGTCATTGTGCAAAATGCAAATACTCCAATGATAGCTCCCCCCCCAAAAAAAAAAAAGTGGAAAAGAAAACAAAATCAAGCACTAGCAGAGGTATGCATAGCAGGAAGCCCAAGAACCAAATGGATAAACCAAGTGGTAGAGATCTCCCCGCCACACCTACTGTGGGCTGCAGCATCTTTGGGGCACCTCTGTGGGCTTCAAAATGTCTTTCTGCACTTCTGTGTGTGTGGAGAATGTGATGCTCCTCTGGGTCTTGTCCCACATTAGCAAATGTGGACATCCACTATTAAGGCATCAACATTCAACCTCAGATTGTCTGTGTTCCTCCAAGAAAAACACAAGAATGGAAGGAACAGGTCAGGAACAGCACTCAACAGAAGGATGCTGCAGTTGAACCCAGTACCAAATCAACCACATAACAGCTGCCTATGGCCTAGAAGGTCTGGGATAGGAAGGAAACAGAGCTTTATCAAGCTCAGCCCACTCAACTCTCCACTGTCTCTGAACCAGATGTGGTGAAGCTTCATTCCAAGTGCTTGCCTTTGCATCCCACCCCTGGTTACTGGCGTTTGGTTCTTCTCACCTTCCCCCCATACTTGCCTCAAGAAGCTGGAGGTTTTGTGTGAATAGTACAGGGCTCTGGAATTTTCCAGAACAGATGCTTTCTTCAAGTTCGGCTGTCTCAAAACTAAGACAGTGCAGCCAACTGCACAGGACACTCTCCTATAATCCACTTAATAAATTATCTGAAAATAAATAAAAACCCCACAAGCACAAAACATGCAGACAGTCAAAGCACCAGACACCACTTTCTTTGGTGAATACACTCTGTTCTCTAAATTGTTCAAGTAACAGTTTCTCCAAGTTATTACGGTGACAGTAAGGGAGGAAGGTGAGGGATTGAAGGCCAAATTTTTGTGAGGAAAAATTTCCCACTCCTGCATGTCTTGTGCCTGAGAAAATCCTGAGTACCCATTATCTGGGAGCAGCTGATGCTCTAGGAAGAGAAGTGCTACATGGTAGGAGGAAAGCTGTCCACGGGCTCATCTTTAACACTTGACATTAGGCGACCTTTATCTTACTCCACCTTGGGACTGAAGCCTAAGTTATGTAGGAAAAGCAGCAAGAATTTTTTTACTTGAATGCAGAAAGCAACATTATCACCCTGGACTGGCTAGCACCACACTTGGCACCATGTCACAGAAGAAAGGTGAAGACCAACTTCACAGAAAAGGGAATTAAACTGGCTCTGGAGCAAAAGAAACTGATGCACATTGGAAAGGTTGGCTGCAGGAGAAGAGGTGTCAGGATTATAACACTGTTCAGTATGATAAGTCTCCATTTAAGACTAAAACCTGACCAAACTGTTTCTTCTCCTAGTTACTCACATTTCTAAAGACAAGGCAAATACTGGTGGCTGACAACCATTCCAGCAAAATAGCTATTATTCCAACTTACCCCAACCCTTTCAGAGAACAAGCTGAACATGTCAAAGCCCCATGCCAGGGCTCCAGACAGCTGCTGACAGTTACGTGACATAACTGTACTGGCACACAGTCTTGAGTACTCCCCGGTGTAGCTTTGAGTGAAGAATCAGCTTGCTCCAAATCCAGTGTGACGTCTCTCATGGCAGTGGATGCAAATTCAGATTCTTTCATTCACATCTGAACTGCCTTTAAACTCCACACACGGAAGGAAGTCCAGCAGCAGTGACTGCAGTGTGGAGAGTACGTCAGGAGTCAGAAAGGCCAGCTTCTGATTCAGTGGTTAAGCAGCTGTAAGTTTATTTTCAGCACTGTTAGACAAGCAGCAGCCTCCGCTGTTTCTCATTTATCTGGTTGAGCACATCAACAGTGTCTCTGATTAAGGCCTCAAAGATCCCATCTGCCAACTGCATCTTTACACACAGTTCATCCTCGTCATAGTTCACCCATTGCGCTTCTTCCTCATGAAGTTCCTGTACCTTGGAAGATAGAAAGGCAATACAAATATTACAATTCTGTTGCTTTAGGATAGTAACCCCTGCAAAGTTCCAGAAAGAGTCCAAAACAGGACACATCTGCCAACAACATACCTGTCTCTGTGAGAGATTACAGGAAATGCTCTGAATAGCAAAATGAACACAGATCTATTTGAACCAGGCTATTTCACTGTATGAATGCTTTCCACCTTTCACTGCAGTACCCATTTTAAAGGAGTTGTGCACAAGTTTTCCATTTGAAAGAACTCAGCTAATGAGATACTCTTGGCCAACAGCAGAAGCTCCATTTAAAGAATCCCTAACTGCTTATTTGCAAGAAGCTGATTCCATGCAGCTTAAACTGGTAAGAAATTGTGCAAGGGCCTTGAACAGGGTAAGAATAAAAAGAAAAGACTTTTCTGCAGTTTAGTTTATGTGAATAATAATTAGAAAAACTAAAGGAAATAATTTTTCCAGTTCTTCTGTATAGGAAGACAAAATGCTGGCATGTGTTGCATGACAGTATTACAACTCCCTTTGCACAGAATACGCCATACTTTGTTGGATTTGACAGCATTATTACAAGTGGAATTTTGTGCCATTACATTTAAAACAGTAACTTTAAAAATATTTCTTTCTATTCCTAAATTGTTGACAAACAAAACCTTGTTTCACTGGCCATTGGCAAACAGGTGTTTTAGTAACAGACAGAAATACGCAATTTCATTCAGCAAATCAAAGTCTTATCAAGACTCTCTCCAAACTGGACATTTCCAATCAAACTTTTTAAAAATTTGCGACCATTTCAGTATTAGAGACACATCCTGACAAAGCTCAAACACTTGAGGAAAGAGTAGATGCAAGCATCACTCATTTAAAATTACAAAGAAAACCTGCTGAAAGCTCCTTCCCAGCTCAGCTTCAGCAGAAAGCTCCTCTGACTGTAATTCTTGCACTCTGAACTGAAAATACATTTGCACGCCCACATAAACAAGTGAGCCAGACACTTAGCCACTGACAAAACAAGGTTAAGACATACTGAAAATCCAGTATTTCAGTATCAATATCTAATGTTATCATCTAAAGAGAGTACTAGTGCTATACCCCCAACACCCTTCCTTATGCCTGAAGCTAAACCACTCACAAATTTAGCCATTTGGAAGGTGACAGCTGCTGTAGCCTAATGATGATTCAATAATCCAAACGCAGTGTGAAGCCCAAAATCAGGCTGCTATGGGAACCCCAGGGAACTGGCACTGCTTCAGGGTTTGTAGCCACTCAAAAGATCTTAGTTGTATATGTGGTTTCAGTCTGACAGCTTCTTTTTCCCACTCTGAAGAGAGATTGAGGAGAGGAGCTGGGATTCCATCCTACAAAGAGCTTTGTAAGAGTCATGCTATGTGCTCACAAATCTCTGCATTACCACAGCAAGCACTCCTTTTTGGCACAGCCCTAATTTCCTATATAGCTGTCAAAGGTGATGTGTTAATGGTTTTATTACACTTCTTACAAACAAGGAAGAAGCAACAATATTTGCAATCAAACTTTGAATCACTGTTGTAGGTGAAAAATAATTTAAAGTGAATACTAATAAGCAGCAGGTAATAGGGTCTAAGTTTGTGTAGACATGGATGTCTGAAACAGACTTCTGAACTCTCCAGCAGAACTGTGCTCCCTGCAAACACCATGTACTGGCTGCAAATTTTGATAAACACTGGGCTAAAGAATAGCAGCATGTCCCAGGTCCTTCCACCAATAAAGAGGCATGATATAGAAGCACTGACTTGGAGACTTATCATGTGCTGTGTGTCTGCATCACAGACTATTTAGATGAGGAAAAGCAAGACATAGGGGCCACAAAAAGAGGAGGTGGTGCTAAAAAGAAAGGTTCTCAAGAAGCAGAAGTGATCTGGGAAAGAAAACAGAGGTCCCAAAGTGTGAAGGGGAAGATCCTGGAAATGGGGGAAGATCCTGGAAATGGGGGAAGATCCTGGAAATGGGGGAAGATCCTGGAAATGATGGAGGTGGGTGGAAATTAATGCTGAGGCACACCCAGGGACCTTAACTGATGACACCCAACACTGGTAACTGGGAGCACTGGCACCACATCACTGGTGAGATTTTCTGCTGGGCCCTCCCAGGCCAGCAGTGACCTCACTGCTGGGAAGCAAAGTCAAGGTCTTGTGAATGTAACCCTGGGGTGTGTGGAAACAAGTGAGTAAAATAATCAAACAGGCTAAAAGCCTTGATCACACTGTCCCTTAAGAAAACCCCAGTATCAAGATCCACACTAGGCTGCTGTTTATTCTGTCTAACCCACAACAACATGATGGGACAATTCCTTTACTGTGTTCCAGGAGGAAAAAGAGATACATGGGATAATATAAACAGGAGAAGAGAAGGTAACATGATCCAGGCAGAGAAGGGCTGGATGTCAGCAGTAGAAAGATGAAGAAAGAAAAACAGTATCAGTGATTAATTTTCTCCTGCCTCTGCCACTTCCTTCTCAGATGTTCAATTTCCTTTGACATTAGGACTTGCTCGATCATAGTTCTGGAAAACTAAAGAGAATACGCAATTTCTGTATGTGTGTGTGTGTGTGTATATGTATGTGTGTTCTGAATATAGTGCATTGAAAGCATGTATGGAAACTGCTGTGCTGCTTTGTTAGCTGCAGACATCTGAGCCAAGGCAGTTGCAACTCCTTGGCCAGGAAAAGGTTTGACCCATTTGCTGTGTTATCACAAACAACTTCTAAGCAATGGAGAAAGTTTGCTTGTATTTGGTGACTATTACAGCTTTGATGGAAATGAACTTCGCACTGTCTTCAGTACATGCAGAGCGTATAAGTTCTTGCACATTGTTGTGACAAAAATAAAACTCCACATATTTATATGGAGAAGTTCTTTATACCGAAGAGAAACTGCATTTGGGCAAAGTCAGGAGAACAAGTTCTAATGAAACTGAATTCCATCCTGCAGGTAAAGATAGATACTGACACAATGCAGAAGGCTGTTGTATGTTTGGGTTTTTTTTTAATGTGCACCTTTTTTTTGTACTGATGTTGTTTTGTTTCATTTTTTTAAACACAGAAGGAAAGCAAGGGGGCATGCACACAAAAGAAAAATCATGAGATAACAAAATAGTGTGACCCTGCTGGCCATTTAATAAATGCTACAGTACCCAAAGACATCACTTAATATAATCTGGAGGAAACTTTAAAGAGTAACTTATTAAATTCTGATTTCTGGAGGTTCCCATTCAAAACATGAATATCTGCAAACTAAATTACATTTGATGACTAGATAATTTAAGAGAGTAAAACTGCAGATGTAAACTAGTGCCTTGGAAGAACACCAGCAGCAGGAAAGCAGGCAGACGCATTCTCACAGCTTGTTGCTCTCCCAGTGTCTGGGAATCTTAAGACCCTCCAGTGTGCATTCAAGCAGGCTTTGATTCTCATAAACTGTTACATTCCCTTTGAGTTCAGACCTCAGGTGCCCCAGAAGTGGGCCTTCTCCTTAAGCCGGCCTTATAGGAACAGCTTTGCTTTGTTACACAGTTTCTCCACCGACAGAAACATCTTAAATGTTAAGTCAAAAGGTCAGAAGATCAACTACTTTTCAGCACTCTGTCGGCAGGCTTCTCAGGTGCAAAAGCTCAACACATAGGCTTGGCAGTATCATGTGAGCTTTGCTTTTTCAAGCTCAGGATAAAAGGGAAGGGAGGGTGGCAGGGAGAGCAATAGTAGAGTTTGTTCTAACCCCAAGCAAACTGATCAGCACCAGGAGTTTTTGGCTGAAGACCCAAGTGGAAAAAAAGGAGTGGAAACAGCCTATTGTTAGCACCTGAACTTAAATGAGGAGATATGATAATTCCTGCTGTAGCTTAAACAGAAGGCAGCCCTGATGAACTGAAATGCAGCACCTGTACATTTGGGATTTTCCCACAAAGCACAGACAGCATAAACACGATAAAGGTAGCAACATGAAGGGACAGGAGAAGAAGAAAGCAAATACCTAAACATTCCTTTAACCTTATTTTAAACAAAGTAGTTTCTCATGAACGAGAACTTCCCTGTACTTATTTACTGAAGATTTGCTGTAGATGTTAATAACTGGAGCAACTATCCAGCAGATGAGAAAGATCTCTTAAGAAATCCCAATATAAATGCCTTCTGAGGACCAAAATGCCTGATCAAACTTAACAGTGCTGCAAAAAAGGGTAAGGATAATACCTTTTTTCTTGTCACTGGCAGAAAAAAACAATGGCTAACTATATTAGTGTCAACACTAGGGAAGCACAGACAAAAGTGCAAATGCAGTCAAAATGCATTCCCAGCACGTGTGACAGCTGACTGCAGTCACCCACAGGACCCAGATCACAGAAAGGCACCAATGCAGCACAGGCTGCTTCTACTGCCCTGCCCCTTCCCCACAAGGCTGAAACTTTGGTGGAGACGAGAACCACTGGGAATTGGGTACAGTATAATAAACCCAGAAAGACACATCCAGCGATAGTCAATGAGAGAGTAAGCTGGGCAGAACACCTTGGCACTTGCTTCTGTGCCTTCAGAAGAAATTAAGTCATGCCTAGTTCCTGGGTCAAACAGTACTGGACAGTCAGATGTGTTAAATCCTCTCATTGAAGTAACTAATAATGCATAGTTGCCTCAACAGAAAACTATCAAAGGATGTTTTCATTTGAAAGTTAGTTTTGCCTGGGGAAATGAAGAAACTGGGAAGGACCTGTGCTCAAAGTTTACATGCAAATAACAGAACCCTAAGAATGTTTACCTCTGCTTTAAAGAAATCATGTTTTATTTTAACAGTTTGTCTTTATAAGCAGCAAAAGAATGTGAAGAATCAATCGGCTCGTATGTACTCACGTGACATCTCCTGCACATTGCAAGAAGTGTATATTTGCTAAATCTTCACAAAAACTTGAACATTTTTTATTACGATTTCTAAAGAAGCTTCCACAACACCTAAACTTAACAAAAAAGCCTTGATATATCTTTCACGAAACTGCTACGTTGCACTATTTGAATATACTTTGAACAAGATTTGTAAAACTCCAAAAGTGACCTCTCCATTTAGGGCTACACTGTGAGTGTACCCACTACCAGGAGGTAGGTAGCAGATCTTGCACAGGCCTGTATATCCGCTTACAACCGAGGATTTGTGTTATCACAGAACTCATGACCTTAAGCACAAGTTGGAGGCTCACTAGGAGACAGAGAAAGCTATCCAGATACTTCATGTTTTATAGACATTATAATAAAACAAGGTAAGATAAATTGAACACTCTCTCCTTACATTTTCAGCCAGAAGTTTCTCTTATAGTGTCTCACATTACAGTATGAGTATGTTATCAATGCCACCAGGACAGCCTTATTCCTAAACCACTGCTGCAACCTTCACAGAGTTATTCCCAGACTTCAGCTAAAATTTTATTACCATATTCTTGTGAGAACAAAATAAAATTAAACACATTACTTATTAAGCCAAACTTGTCAGAGCTCCATTAATCTTTGATGTCTGAGTCTGCATCTAAGTTGCAGATCAGATCATCTGAACTTATTCCACTTAAAGCACTTTGGATGCCTTTAATTAGACCAATTTTTTCCAGTCAGGAATCTTTCTTTCTAGGTATGGTCCAAAGAAATTAGGAATTGGTAAATAAGTTGTACCACTAGTTTTCTCAGGGATCTAAACATAGAACTTTTTTTGGTGCATGCTTTAATAGTCTTTATATCCCCAAGTCAAACGTACTATGATATGCAGGTTCTACGCATAGATATTCTATTTACACACAATTAAAACCCTGGGAAAAAGCCTGTGTTGGAAACCTTCCACTGATGGGCAATTAAAAGACCACATGACCCATGACTCGAAGTTACTTATATGTGCATGTGCGTGGAATCAATTTCAGGTATAATTAAGTGAAGCACAGTGTTAATGATGACTCATTCCCAAGCAGAACCTTCACTATCATTATAGCCAATAAAGATGTTAATCATTCTGCAATACAAGCCAACAAATAACTTTCAAAAACTAGTACACAGCCAGACACGCTCTCTTATGTGGTTTTAACACTGAACTGTCTCGCTGCAGTGGCAGCTGCATTCACTAGTTCATGCCAACTACTAGAGGAAACATTCAGCTGTGGGTTACCTTCTACTACGGACTACCATGTCCCACACTATCTCTTTGAGGTCTTTGCAGTTCTAGCTCAATGACTCTGCAACATTTCAGCTGAATCTGGTTAACAGTCTGGCCTATTAAATTCTCTGTATTACTGTCTCCAATGAGTGATATTACTTCAATATTAAAATATTTTAAAATAAAGAAGAAAAACATATTCTCTTCCCAAAGTAAAAGTTTACTCTCCTTTCAGTCAAATATTTCAGTGTTTCCTTCCGTGAATTCATGTTTTAACCTTTTGGCAGTAGGCAAATTTATAACCCAGCCAAACTAGCAGGCATGAACAGCTAATTCATTCAAGTCACCTTACTTCACTTACTGGCACCAGACTTCTGTTTTAGTCATTAGGGTGCTCTCTAAAATTAAACACCACCTATCACAACCTCACGGACACTTCGGATTCTTTAAACAGCATGACTGAATACTGATAAAAGCAACTGTATGTTCACACTTTAGTCTGGTGGACAGTATCTGACATAATTGCTTATTTTCATCCACTGACCAGTATATGATCCACTCGGTCTCGTTTCTTCCGCCCAAATTTCATCATCTTTTGCCAGTCTGTTTTATGATTAGGCTCCTTCCTGAGGCTGAACAACTTCAGTACTTCAGCTGCAATGAAGCTCTACAAAACAGTAAAGGTAAGATTTATCACATTTGACCTAAGAAATTAAATGTATGCACAAAGTACCTTTCTGTTTACCTAAGAAACACAGGGTATATGCATGAAGTTAGAGAGAAAGTTTTTGAGGCAGAACAGGTGGAACAATTATTAAATCCAGAAGTGTGTGTGTGTGGAGAATGACACTTCTGTGACAATCTTGAGAACAGAAACTTTCAATTAAACACAACAGCAAACAGATTATGACAATTCATTTTATAGGAGAATATTAAAGAAAAGCAGGGTGGGAGTTTGGTGTCCTTGTGCTGTGCCCCAGCCCCTCTACTCCACGCTCTTGAAAGTTTTCTGAACTGAGTGATCCAGACACTATTTCTGTCTTTTCTAGGCAGCACCTTCAGCATCTTAATCAAAATACAGTTAACCACCTTCCAAAGTGGGGGAGGGGAGTGAGGAGAGTGGGGCGAGAAGGAAGTCTTCATAGTGTGAAATTTTCATTTGTGTTTTGATAAGCTGTATGGAAGGTTCTTTGTTGCGCATTTTCAGAGACAGGTTTTTTCCAAATGTCTAGCCCTGCAAGTTTAACCTAGGTCCAGTCACGCTCTAGCCTTCTGGAGTTTTGTTCTTTCTTGAGCACTACCATGGATAACAGGAGACCTTCTCTGGCATACCAAATACACAATGCCCTCACTAGTCAATTTTTGGGTCCCTCCTACAAACTCCCACTGTCCTCAGTGAGGCTGGCACAGGTGTGTCTGAGCAAAAAAATCCAGCTCATCCCATTTGGCAAAAATCTACTCTTGGACCCATGCCAACATGCCCATACAGCGTTCCACTGAAATCTGCTAAAGCAGCAGACTGTCAGCATACCAATTTTATAAAATCAAGGTCATCCTGGCAGTTCAAAAAGCAATCAGTACCAGCCAAAAGGACAGGGCAGCAAGTACGCTGAATAAAAACCTGGACCATTTTGACCCTTGCAGGTTTGCAATCTCATTTGTTTTCTCAGCTCAGATCTTGCTGGATACACCTGGTATAATCTTTTAACACCCAGCCAAGTGCCAGTACAACGATTTTTCATCTCATGTTCCCTGAAATGCAAAGATTTCTTCCTACCTTGATTTCATCCAGATCATTTGGATCTCTCACTCGGCGAAAGTAAGCAGATGCAATCCTACACGGTTTCATCCAAATAGGCTGATTTAGATTAGGATCCTCAGCAAACATTTCCCCAAAGATCTCTCTTGTTAAATCAAATACCACCTTAACAAAAAAAGAAGTAAAAGCTAAGGCTTCTGTTGCTCACGATAAACATTAAAAGGGCAAGAATAAATTGTCTGAAGACCGTACCTTCTTATAAACCTGTTGGTTTATAGTGTCTGTGTCTTGCTCTTTGAGAGTACTATCACGATCTGTATGAAGGCTGAAACTCTGAAGATCATGACCCAGCTCCTTTAGTTTCCAGAGCTCCTCAGCTGCTGCATGCACCATAACTTCCACCTCCACCGCAGTATGAGGGACCGCCAAAGGCTCCTCACATGGCTTTGTTGGCACTTTCTGAGGTTCTACCTTGGGCAGCACTGCTGGTTCCTCAGCTTGCTTCTGCTGGACCTTACGGGAACTCAGGCCATAGTCCTCATCAAACCAGTCTTGATCATCCCCCAGCACACTCAGGAACTCTCGATTGAGCTCCAGCTCTGCCAGTCTCTTGGCAAGCTCTTCCTGACCACTGGCACCAAACACTGGACTCTCCTGTGAATTAAGAGACACAGACTAAATATAAAAGCAGTGTCACACTCCTGTCTAACTCAGCTCACATTTTTAAATGCCTTACTTGTGTAATTGGCAATATATGCACAAATACTCAGGAAAATACTAAATATCCCACTGTAAAATTAAAAATGTTTTGATTCAAATACTTGGGGTTTCTACCACTTTTGAGAAATGCTTTCAGAGTGTTCCTATAGAGCTTAAAAGACTCTGCATCCTGCCCACTGTCTGTCCTAATGTTTAACTCTTTATAAAAGGCTGAGTGGTTTAAAAACTGGCAGTGTGACATACAACTTCTCACTTCTCTTACCAGCAGTCTCAGATCTAAACCAACAGCCTAAAAGCTTTCAGCAGGTGATGGCTGTTTCAGTGACTGAGCAGTGCTCACACCGGTGAAATGGGCCAAAGCTTCCTGTGATGATAATATATTGAGATTAATGGCAAAGCAGACAGATTTACTGGGATCTTCAGCAGAAAAGCCAAGCCCTGTATCTGTATCATTAATGATTGTCCTGAGAAAGCTGAACTTCCACTACCCATGGTAGATTAGTTCAGAGGATAGAGTAGTCTGATACTTTAATGACCTCTAGAACAACTAATTATGTTTAGAGATCATTATTTCATATCAAGAATAACCAGAGGTAAGTTAACAGTCTACTGCACTTTGCCATTTTTAGAGTAAAAACTGAAGGCAAGGATTAAATACAAATTAAATGTGTAAGCAGAATGTAACCTAGAAAAAGTATTTTTCACTTTCATGTGCCAAAATGTGTCTTTTGGCCTGTCAGGGCTACCAAAACAAGTCATGAACTGGGATACGTAATAACAAACATTAAGACAAGACACACACATACAATCTCCACATCACCCAACAGAACTTGGGAGAAAACAAATCGGTGCCACATAGCATTCCCCAGATTCAACTATCATCAGTCAAAGGACTGATTAACTTAAAAACAGTGTAAGGCATCTGCTACTCACTGGTCTGGGACACATGTCTGGAGAAGAAAGTTCTTCTCTTTCATCTTCAAATTCGGAACTCAGAAAAAAGTTATTCAGTCCATCAGGAACCTGCTTTTCTACCTGCTGGGATGGGATACTGTATTCCTGTTTTACATCACAGAGCTCCTGGTTGCTGAGCTGGATTTTCTCATTCCTGACCTTCTTTATTTGCTGTAACTGATCAACTGTGTCTTTTACAAAATCTCTAAGTAGACTGTCTGTCAGCAAACTGACTTTTTCCAATTGGTCTTTCGACTTGTCTTCTTTAAGTGGCAGTCTAAGCTGTGCTTCCAACTGGTTCTTTTCTTTTGTCAGCAAATCCAGAAGTGGAGTTGCAGGCTTCTCCACAAGTCCAGGAAGGAGATCATCTACCTTTTCAGCACATTCTTCTCCCAGTGTCTTCTGTCTTTCCAGTTTTTCAGAAAGGAAATCTGAGATGTCATCCAACTGAACAGTGGAAATCTCATCTGCAACACCAGAAATAAGAGGAGCAAGGCTGGCCTCCTCTTTTACAACATGCTTCAGATAATCCACCACTGGCTGTTCTTGGGTAAATGACTCAATAGCTACAGAAATGTTTTTGCTGTTTGCTTTAGAAGACAGATTCTCATCAAGCCTTTCCTCAGCTGAGGCTTCTGAAACAGCTGTGTCTGCAGGACCTTTACCCTGGGAATAGTTCTCTGTTGCATCTCTGCTCTGGCTTTCATCCTCTTTGCCAGGTTTGGAACTTCCTCTGTCTTTCTGGTACGCTTTCTGTTGCTTCTCCAGTCTATCGTCAAAGAATGAGTCTTCATCATTGCTTGTGTCTAACTGGCTATTGGTACTTTCTGTAATGTGAGAGATTTTTTGAGGAGGAGCAAAAATACCATGCTTTTCTTTGCAATCAAAATATTTAATGCCATCATAAGTTCCATTGTTGTTCCCTTCAGGCTTATCCAACTCCACACCAGCCCAAAAACCTTTGGCAAATTTAGTCAGACCTTTGAATCGCAATGTTCCAGGTTGGACTTGACTCACAAGTACTCTATCACCAACGTTGAAATCTGGCAAACTATCTGTTTCTTCTATGATCGAAACAGAGGCCCACAGTGGTGATTCAACAGGGACCTGTTCTTGCTCCACATCTCTACGTTCAGTATTTTTTATAAGTTCTGTTGGGGACTTCAGTTCTAATAACCTCTCTGAATGCACACTGCCAGAGAGAGAGAGAGACCTGTCACTGAGGTATTCACTGATTTCGCCATCACTGCCAAGGCTGGTGGATCTGCTTCTGCTGGTCTGTGTGTGCTGTGACCGCTCTCTCAGTGACTCTCCATTAGGGGAGAGAAGAGACGCTTCAAAGTCATCTTTGTAATGCTCCCTAGGAAGCATTTCTTCAACTGATGCTTGTTTTCTGGAGGTGGATCCTTCAAAGTCTTCGAGGTACGATGGCTCTTTTTCACTAAAGAGTTGCTCTGAAAGCAGATAACCTTTTTCCTCTGCAGATCTGCTGAGCTTGCAAGAACACTCTTCTGTATTTTGGCCAGTTACAGCATGTTTATTTGTCAGTCTCTGTTCCAAGATTTTTTCCGTACCATGAAGACTTTCCACAGCCAAACTAAACAGTTCCTTCTGAGAGTGTTCATTTTCAGAAGAGAGGACTTGCTTTGCAAGGATGTCCTTTGAGCTCTCCTGGTCATTACTTAATGTCAACAAGACATCAGAACTCTCCAAAGGTTTAACATGAGAACCTTCAATCTCATGTTCCTCTGACTTCAAGTATTCCAAGTATTCCTGTATCTCAGATTTATAACTGAAGGCAGACTTATCACTGGATGCATTTACCACGTTGTTCACTGACCCATGGGATATTCTGCTAATGTCTTTCACATCTTTGAGAAAAGATGATAAGGGTACATTTTCTAAGGAATCACCAGATCCTGTTCTGGAATGCCCAGGTAACACTAAAACTGAGGAAGGTATTCCGGAAGGTTCTTCTCCATGAACATCTGTCACAGCCACCTTCTTGGTGCCTACAGACACAGATCGATCTGTTTTTGATGACACAGTATCTTGAAGGAAAATAAAAAGTGAATTATAGTTGCACTGTTTAATGGAAAACTGCAACAACAGGCAACAAAATTAACAAGGTCTCTGTGCTAAAGAAGTTACAAACTGGTGCCTTGGAAACATATTTCGAGCAGGCCCATAAACAAGAGCAACATTCTTATACTCTCAGGTTTCTAACCCTTTTTCTCCGGTTCCTGTACCACTATTCTGCAATGCCATACAACACTGACCCTGAGGTAAAGGCTCAGTTATTTGCTTGCAAGCTGCAAATGCAACCAATATTAGAATGGTAGATTATTATTAGATAATGATCAACAGCAAAACATTGAAGAATATCTAATAAAAACCAAACACTATTCCTAAATTCTTCATTATTTTTGTTTTCCTTACTTTCCTGAAGTGACAAATAAACAAGAAATAAAAGAAAGTGAAAAGGCTGTCACTTAATTATGGTTTCACATAAACCTCAGCAGAGTAAAACTAAATGCTGAATATACAGGAAACAGCGAAACCAGAAGCCTACTAAATAAATATATAGCTTGATCATTACGGTTTTATGAAGTCTGCATTCTCTCCTAAAACCTTTTCTTGAATCAACATGGAAAAGCTTAAAGAATTTTAAAAGACAGTCTTCCAAGATCTGTAGTACAGATTCTTCCAGTTACATACCTGCATGTTCTGAAATGGATTCCAAAGATGCTTTGCATCGCTCTGATTCAGCCAGTGATTTCCAGTTCTTAGCTGTCTCAGGCCTAAATTTGAAAAACAAAATTGCATGAATCATGGCTACAACCGGAGTGTGTTGCTTTGTCTTTTTTTTTCTTTTTTTGAAGAGATAAAAGTGGAAACACATGCATTCATGATTATAAGGCCAAACCAATGACAACAAGCAGTTTGCTTTGTCACCATACTGTGACCCTAGAAAATAGGAATGGGGACACAGAGGAGAGTTTGGCAAATCCTGAAAAGTAATTTTTTTAAAATATTTTGATTTTTACTGGAATGCATTAAAATTGCACCATCTGCTGGACAAAATGAAACACTTAAAAATACAGCAGAAGCGCAGGAATCAGTTCAATTCTCTGCCTTTTAAAACCCAAGAACCAAACCTGATTTAAGGTACAAATATGAATGGGTTTGCTTCACACAGTGCTGCAGGCAATAATACTGGTCATAAAAAGTGACCAAAACGAGAAAAAAATTTCTTCCAGTTTGTAATCCACTAAACCATTTGGTTCAATTCTTGCACAACTGAAAAATGTTCAGAAAGAACTTGAAAATAGCACCTGAAAGGCTGGGCAGGACAAAAGGGAAATACATGCAATTCCAAGGACAGCCCATCTTATCTGTTTTGGGTCCAGTGAGATCAGCAAATAGGTCAGCAGGATACTGTGCGGTCTCTAAACTAAAAGCTAAAACTCATGGTTTAAAGTTTCAGTTACCTGTTTGGGTTTAAAGTTTCTGCTAAACTCATGGTTTCTCCTAAAACAGTATTCACCACAGTTTCTCAAAAAGAAGAAGAAATCCCAGTTACCTATGGAGTGGTGGTGCCTTGATCTTAGGTTTTTCAGCAGCAGCTGAGGATGGAGTTTTAATCTGAGGTTTGGCTGCTGGTGATGTCTCCAGATCTTGGCTCAGCTCTGCTTCAGTCTTCTTGATAAACTCATCATATGACTGTGCACAGAAAATTCATGGCTGTCAGTCTACAAAACCACAACTACAATTCAGTAATCAAAACCTATTAAGTTAATAAAGAAGACACTTGGTTTCTCTAAATACTATACCTAAAAAATATAAATAAAAAATTAATTACATGTGAACCACTCTTTAATCTAGGCTCAGATACTAATGTGTATAAACTTACATAAGCCCCCTGAGCACTGCTAGTAACCCCTTCAAGATATAAATTTTAGAAGGGAATAGCATTTTTGCCTCAAGGCTGTAGTTCATTATCGAAAATGTTTAAATAGCCAGAACACAGTCACACTTCTATCACAATAATATCTTTCACAGCTGTTAATAGGTTAGTCTGCCAGCAACATCCATACTGTAATGGTTTATCCAAGGCTAATGATCTTTCATGTCACCCTTCTTTCTCCCTGCTGCTGCTAACCTCCAGTTGTTTGATCAAACTGGCTTCCTGGGCCTTCAGTCTCTCCTTTTGTCTTTTTTTCTGTTCCTTTTTCAGCTGGTAAACCACAGACTTCCTTTTCCGCAGCTCATCCTTCAGGGCCCTGATCCGTCCTTCAATGTCACTTTGATCAGATGTGGTTTCTGAAAAAGTTTAATTTTAGTCTTTGCAAACTTCCACCTCACAGAACAGTTTTACACAAAGCAATAAACAGTTTAGTAAATAGAACATATGGTTCAAGCAAAATCTCAAAGAATTTAATGTCAACATGGTAACATAGTAAGTCTCTAAGTAGGATCTCGGATTCATAACACTAGTATACAGCATATGAGAGTTGCATCTTATTTAAAAGAGAAAGGCTCTGATACAGTACTTGTTCCCAAACTTGTTCACATCAACCATCCATGTTTATGCTGTTACCTTATTAACTGCTTATCATGTCAGCTGTTGCCAAAATTATTTTTTTCTGACATATTAAAAATAAAATATGACAACTCGATGGATATCAAAAATATATAAAAAAATATCTGTTTACAATCACAGTACACAGTTTCAAGATGCAGGGTACGCTTCAGTGATGAGAATTTCATTTGGAACAGTGGACTGCAAAATAGGTTTCTGGCCCATTTAGATTTTTTGCCATGTAGACTAAATCCATCTATGAAATTGAGAGCTGACTGCTCAACTGCTGGAAGGAAAGTCAGTTTGAACAATGCAGAGATTTTTTACTGTTGTCAGGCTTCAGGATGACAGTTTATTCAGGGTGAACGGGGGTAGCACTGAGCTTAGACACATGGTGGACTGCTCAATAATAGCTTATACAAAGCTACTTGGCTTATCTTTGCTCCAAGTTTAATTTTACAGATCCTCCTATGATGCCATTACTGACTGTATCTGTTTTCCACCTGAAAAATATTTTTCTTTAATGATTATTCTTAGTAACTTTAATATGATCTCAATTCCTTTCCAACCCCAGAACTTCCTGCAACCTGGTTTTCCAGTCCTGATTATGATAATGTTCTACCTCTTTTCCCTTAGGACACTGTCTCCAGATACTTACATTCATTCTCTGCATAACCCCATTCTACCAATAACTCTGCTATTTTTGATGTTTTTGTTGTAATCACCTCTCAGTCACTCAGACTTTACAGAGACTTAGTGTCTCGTTACTTATTCTTTTCTGCACACCTGATTATGTCCACTTGTTTCTTGTTTAAAATGTATACCAACACAGTGCAAAATGAGGTCTTTGTCCCAGATTGGTGCTACCACAGTTAAGTATCAAAGCCTCTTCAAAATATTGATCTGACATAGCATTACTGAAGCTCCTCCCAGCAGCTGATGTCCCACTTCCACTTGTACAGCAGCAACTACAGCTCCTAAGAAGGAACTTGTCTGGTTTGCTTTTATAATGCTCAATATTACCTACAATGCTTTCTGGACCAAAAAGCTTGGGTGCTCATAATCATCAATTGCTTTATTGAACATCCTAGAAATAAAGTCACCAGTATTATCTGGTCAGCTAGCAGGAACACCTTGACATTTTGCTAATCAAATTTCCCACGACAACAAGCCACCATAATGAAGGATTTCATCATCAACAACAGCCAATAAATACAATCAAACTACTGTATTCTTTTTCCATTAATAACTGCTGTTAATAATTTAGAGAATTAAAAAACAACAACAACAACAAAGGAAACAGCACAAAAAGAATGGAATCTTACTAGCTAATCAGGAGTACTCCATGATGTCCCTGTAATTAACAAACTCCTCCCAAATAGTAAGTGACCACTACGTAATTATATCTTTTCTTGATCAACTCATAACGGAAAGATCTGCACATGCTTTCTTCTTTAATGATCTTGTCTACACACGGATCGGATTGATATAGCAATGACTTCATTACTACTCAGCAGCTTGGGAGATTGGTCTCGTTACAATGGAATGATTTATTGTGAAACCAGCACCATCCTGATCAGTTTCTCACCTCTTATACCCTTCTTCAGCATTTGAAATCAAAGATCGCAAAAATTGATTTTACAAAAGTTTGTTTTCATGACCCCTGTTTACATGCTTTAATTTTCAAATAGCTTTCTTATGTGGTTGCTCAGTCAGAACTTGAAAATACTCAAGTTGTTGAATGCTCCACAATGTTGCAAACCGCTCTCCAGATAGAATCCCTATACAAATCACTCAGTACACATACCTAGGTTTCATATATTCATTTCTCTATCCATCAGGAGAACAGCTGCCTCCAATTTCTGTGTTTCTATTGCACTCACGCATACAATATTAACATAAAAACCCCACCCAAAATAAAAGATTATTAAGCTTGCTACATCAAGCACCACAACGACTGGATATATATACATACCAGTAAGCCATCCATCTACACACAAACAACAGCCAAGCACATACAATACAGCCGCTTGTTTTTTTTCCCAGTAAAGACTGAAGAATGATTTCAAGAAATTAAAAAAAAAAAAAAAAAAAAAAAGGGCAGGAAGATGCTGTCTCATTTACTAGAAGTCAACTGCACTGAAGAATACAAGACACTTGAGAAGTACAGAAAGGTTCAAACCAGACTTCAGTTTAACAGAGCTCACAACAGTGACCACTGAACCATGGCTCAGGAAGTCCTGCAATCCACGTGACTAGCAGACTGTGAGAACACACCAGGGAAAGGACTGCTCCATACCAGTTCACTTCTAATATTTTCTCCCTTAGCATTTGCTTGTAGCCAGCTTTGATACTGGATAAAAGAGTATAATGAGTCCATACAGTAGATCTTGCAATTTACAGCTCAAAATGCAACCTTAGACCCTACTTTACTGCACACAGTTCAAACCCTCATCTAAAAATAAAAACATGTTTCCTGAAGCACCCATTCATCCTGTGCATGCCACTGAAAAAGCACTTTAAACCCAAGCAGATATTACACTTACCTGACTGTGTCATAGATAAAGATTCATCAGACCAGTTGTGAGATATCTGATGAGACTTTACAGGTGAACGTAGCTGTCCTCCAGTTCTGTGGCTGCCTTTACTGGAATCTTGCCTTGATACAGACACGCTGCTTCTGGGAGCAGACTATGGCAAAAGAGAATGACAAATAAGTCATTGCTTGTAAAGACCAGTTTGAAAAGTAGGAGATCACTGTCATCAGAAACTAGTTACAAGGAAGGAACAGCACTGACTAGAGAGTATCTCACAAGCAGTGGTACCTATCCAACCACCTTAAGAAGAATATCAGTTTGCTAGACAACAGAAGAAGAATACCAAGAGCAGAAATAGCTGACTGCTTACTTTGAGCCTAGATTTCAGTAAACCTGCTCAGAGTACTCTATACGTGAACTGACATGGTTCTGACTCACAGGCATTCAATACAGTTTATGTAATCTTATTTGCTAAAAACCACAGCGATAGGAACTCCTATCAATGAAATCACAAGGACCATTTCATGTAAGGGGTGCAGTATGACATTCTAAATTAGTAAAACAACAGAGCTTTTCTCTGATGCCAGGCAAACAATTCTAAGAGCAAACATTCTCCCACAATGCTGCTTACTGCTTTGACATTATACCACAAACCTTTCACACACCTTGGATGTAACCTCTGGCACATATTAGACACTTTACCTCACTATCTTCTCAGCAAACTTTCCAAGAAAATATTTGTAATAACTCTAGAAAGTATTTCTAGAATACAGAACTATATAGATACTCATATAGCATAACTATAGAAACTCTAGATGAGCAGTTCTTTTTCCCCACAGACAACACATTTTCTGTCTCACTAATCACAGAGCAAAGTTATGAGGATGAAACTGGCAAAAATTATCAACCAAGTAGAAATAACAGTTATGGAACAGCTAGAACAGAACAATAAAGTAGAATTAGCTACTGAGCAGACATAATCTGAAACCCAAACAGTTGTGCATGACATTACAGCTCTGCTTCTTCATCCTATAGTTACACTTTGGGGTACATTACTTGCAAATAAAGCAAAGCGGAAAACCAGAGCATAGTTTCCATGGCCTCAAAGAATTTATACAATGGTAACAAGCTAGCCTACAGCTAATTTATACTGGTAAACTGGGTCAGTGTTCCACCACTTAATACTGCATACCTACGTGACATACGCAAAACATTTTGCAAGACTACCCACAAGTTTAAAAATATCTAAACTCTGTGATGAAGCAATTTCTCCTCAAGACTTCAGCGCGTACCTGATCACAATGTGTATGGACATTAATGTAAAATGGTACTGCCAACAGAAAATAGTTTAATCTCTGCTTTTGCAACTGGCATGGCTATGCTTACTCCTTCTCTCACAGCCTTTTTCAAGTGTTAAAATACATATGGCATAAAAACTCACGAGTTTGCCAGGTGAGGCAGACTTGAACTCTTCAGAATAAACCATTTCTTCATTAGCTGTGCTCTGATCTGGGCTTTCTGGCTGTCCATGGCCCATAGTCTCTGATGGGACAGACTCAGCAGCTAGACTGCCCAGATCTTCTGGGACAGAGCTTTCACTGTTCAGATGAGAGCAAGAAGGTGCTGGAGACTCTTCTTCACTAGCCATGTCTGAGATTCAACAAAAGACAAAACAAAACGCTTAAGAACCTGCCCTGATTTACAGGCCTTCTGCTGCCTGTACACAAAGTAGTAACTGCTACCAGTACATGTCAAATTGGTGTTATTTCCCCCACCTAGACACTGAGGGTGAAGCACTTGGCAAGAACAAGCATGTTTACTAGAAAGCTATGATTTGAGAGTGTCAAACCTTCTAAGTGATTGCTGAACATATAAAATAAAGAGGGTTTCAGGATATTCTAACATTTTCCAGACAAAACACTCAAAAAAGATCATTAGTGAAACGTGTCCTTCCGGTTGACCATACACCATAGCAAGAGTCACTATTAGTTTGAAGAAGTCATGGAGGAGCATATAATCTGCAAGCCATATACTGAATTTAGAACTGACTGCTTCCTTTACAGTAACTGCAGAAAACATTTTAATGTTATGATTTCATGATGAGTGGCTCAACTGGCAGCAACTAAAATAATAAGTTGGGTTTTCAAAATTCCTGTTCATTAAATTCCACAGGAGTCACAGCATTACTGAGGCAGTCATGGAGAATTATTTGGTATTTGAGCGAAGGCTGGGGAGCAGAGCTTCTGAACATGGGCTGTGCTCCAGTGCTTACTGGTAGATACAATTAATAGGAAGCAAGTATATTTTCTCATTCTGAATTTTTGTTAATCTGAACTTACTGATTTATACACGTATCTTCAAAATGTCTTACAATGCCCAAAATCCACATGACTCTTCAGTAATAACCCTAATAGGGCATAATTCTGAATTTCCTTTGCACATTCAAAGGACATGCTGCCTGCCTTCAGCAAAGTGGGAGAGAAAACAAGAAAACTGATTGTTTCTAGAACAATCCCAGAATTTCATTATTTTCTCTGCTTCTCTGTGCTTCATGCTGAAAGTATGGTCCACTTAAGACAGAACAGTAAAACTGTGGCTCCCAACATCTGGGAACTTTTTTTTTTCCTAACAATAGCATCATTCATGCTAATTACATCCTTACACACTTAAGCACAGTTGCACATTTCAAATAATTACCCTACCTCAACAACAGAGGGTAGCAAAAAATGCTAAAACACAGCCTCAGTGAGGAGGCTAACAGGACAGACACTTTGAGCACTATAGAGGTTTTTAACAGAGTAAGTTCAGAAGATGATTAGCAGAAGATCATGAAGTATTTTTGTTCTGAATTGTATGTAGAAATGTCTGATGGGCCTTTGGTGCACTGTTCACTTGAGAAGATACACAGCAAAGGAGGAATACACTTTTAACTGAAGTGTAAAATGGGGCTAAAAGAACAAGGCAACAAAAGGCACTAAAGATTGTAGAAGCTGATATTCTAAGGGGGTCCAGAGAAGAACCACCACCATCAAAACATCAAAAAAGAAATAAAGTGCAAACTTAAGCAATCATGTCAAATTATGCTTTACTTGTTATTTGTATCACTTCCCCTGACTTTTACCTTTGGGTTCAGTTCTCTGATCCCCCAGCTCTTTCTTGGCTATTTTGGTTTTGAGCAGCTCTTTGTCCCAGGCAGCTAGAGCCTGCTTTTCTATCCGCCGTATTTCTGCTTCTTCTGCATCCAGACGGCGTTTCCACTCCAACAGTTCTTCAGCATGTTGTCGACGCTGCATCAGCTTCTGTTCTCGCTTAGTTAGAAACCTAACAGACAGAAGACAATGAAAAAAGAACCAACCACACTCAAAGGTCCCAATACCCAGATGCTCTATTGCCACAATTTCTAGAATTATAGCTGTTCAGATCCTTTTCAAGGATAATATCCACACTAACAACTATGCTCTAGACCTCCCACGTGCTGCTGAAAAGCCCCCTACAACTAAAAATGATTTTTTTTCTTTGCAATAAGTCTACAACATCCTGTAGTGGTAGGCTACAGCAGACTACAACATATGCTGCTTACATTTTCAAGATCTTCAAAACCATTAGAAGTGCTACTAACTATTCCCTAAGATGAAGAGGCTAAGTCCACAATTTCAGTACATTAAAAGTACCAGTGGTATTAAACTGGAACCCTCAAGAAAGCAGTGACTGTTTGAAAAACGAATTTTTCACTAATCCCAATGACAGAAAAATTGTAACTCCAAGTTGCCCCACATGTTTTCCAAATACATGGTTCTAAGAGAAGGTGATACTGTATTAATAGATCTCCTGAATTACTGGAATTTCTACCCTTCTTCCCTTAAGCTTCATCTCTGTGGATATCCACATCTGAAATGTTAATTGTGAGCTGACAGCATCAAGAGAATATGGGATGCAGGACTTTTTTTCCCAGCTACTAACATATCCGGATCCTGGCTTAACAACAGATAAAAAGCAAAGCTCATGATGAAAATTATGAGATATTTTCTTTCTGTCAAAGATTTCTCAGGTGATCCACAAAACCTCAAAAATGAGAAAATTCTTATAGGACTCTTTAGGTATGACTAAGAACAACAGTATCTCTGTTCTTATTTCTAAACATTGAAGTAACCAATACCATAGCATTTAAGCTTTAACATAGTAAATGAAATCAAGTTCAACATCAACTGCATGCACTTTCTCTGACATGCTAAGTCTAGAGAAAAGTGTTTATCAAGTCATTAATCTCCTACACTTAAATTATGACATCATAAAATCATTCTGCAGAAAACACATGGTTTGCCAGCTTGAGTTCACCCTCTACAGGGGGTGGGGTGCCTAAAAAGGCAGTCTTCAAAGATTTGCGCTATTTGCTTTGCAAATGCCTTTATAATTTGTAAGTTTCAAGCCATACCAATCACTTGGCATCTAAATTTTTAAGCTGCAAAGCAGATAATTTAATTTCTGCTTTTTAATCTCTCGTGTTTCAAAAAAGCTCTTTTATTTGCAGAGACTAGAATAGCCAATTAGCTAATCTGCATGTCTTGCCTGCTAAGGGACACTTCTTGTTTGTTCACTTCACGTTCATTCTGCTCCCTGGAAAAGTGAGCTGGAAGCTGACCAGAACGGTTAAGATTCAGGTAAATCCTTCTCTAAGATCAATTCACATAAGATAGACAAGTTAGGATTTGGAGATAAAGGTTTCAGAAGCCAGTAAGATATGCCCACAATCTTCTTTCCTACGATCAAAACAAGAGCAGGCTCAAACCAGAAGCATCTCAGAGTCTCTGGGAACACCTTCAAGCTGACAGATTCAATGATTTTGTTCATTACTTTATTACTTTCTATAGATAAACATCAAACATTGTCCACTTTTAGACAAACCCAACAGATTAATATCATTAAGAAACTAGACTACCAACAGTAATTGCATTACAAACATGACATGGACAGCCATGTTGTGCCTTTCAACAGCACTACCAGATTTATCAACTCTTACTTTCAGATACAAACCAGTTACAGTTAATCTAGCAGAACATGTATTTGGAACTCATTATAGAGTCATTATTACAATGATCTCATTGCAAAAAGGCAACCTTTTCTTCTTCCTTGTAAATGGTTTGATTTAATCAGAATGACTGGATCTTCATAGCTTACTGGATGTTTAGGAAGGCAAGTCCAATTGAAATAAAATGCAAGAGAGAGGCTGAAATAAATGAATTAAAAAGAACTCCCTAAAAGCATTAACTCCTAAGACTAGGGGAGACAGAAAGGAGAATTAACTAAACGACGACGAAACTAACTACCACACAAAGATTACTTGCTAATAAGAAAGGTAAGTCAAAAGAAGTGATGGGTGAGAAAGAAGCTTTCAACATTCTACCTATAGAAAGAGGAGGACTAAAGCAGTATGCCTAAAGATGCAGACCCTTTTATAACCCTGGGGTTTAAAAGGTCAGAGCCACAAGGTAGTATACATACTGCCTTGATATTTACTACAGTCTAGAGGGTTCCAGTTGTAACACCAAAGGTATGCATTTATCCTCAAAAGCAGCAGCACCTTCATGGGAAACAAAAAAAGGGCAAAACCATGCCTGGCATCTACGAAGCTGGAAATCTAGGGGAGAAAAAGAGCAGCAGCACTGATTGCATCAGCATGATTTCAAAAATCTAACTATTTCTCTGGTGCTAACATCACACATTTTATCCATGCATCTCAAATATTAACCTGGAAACATAACTTGCTGCTCTGACCTGTGCTTGTACATTTATATCCAAGGTATACTGACTTCAAATCCAAATTAGACAGTTTCAGCAGCTATTCTGAAGTGCTAACCAGACAGTGGGAACAAAGTGAACTATCTGTCATTCAAAACACAGTAGGAATAAGAGATGAGAATCATAGGATGGTTCAGACTTGAAGTGACCTTGAAGATCATCCTGTCCAACCTCCCCACCATGGCCTGGGACAACTTTTATTACATCAGGCTGTTCAAAGCCCCATCCATTCTGGCCTTGAACACTGCCAGGGTCGAGGCATCTACAACTTCTCTGGGCAACCTGTGCCAGTGTCTCACCACCTTCATCATAAAAAAAACCCCAAATCCTCCTTATATTCAACCTAGACCTACTGCTGGTCTAAAACCATTACCCCTTGTCCTATTGCTGCATGTCCTAGCAGAAGGTCTTTCTGTTTTTTATTTAGAAGCCCACTTTATATATTGAAAGGCACAAATAAGGTCTCCCCAGAGCCTTCTCTTCTCCAGGCTGAAAAACCATACTTTTCTCAGCCTTTCTTCATAGGAAAGGTGCTCCAGTCCACTGATCATTTCTGTGGTCCTCTGCTGGACCTCCTCCAACAGACCAATGTCTTTTTCATTCTGGGAACCTTGGAACTGGATGAAGTACCCCAAATCGGGGTCTCATGAGAGCAGAGTAGAGGGGAAGTATCAGCTTATATCTAGTGGGTTTTTTTGTCCACCAGCATCTCCAAGTCCTTCTCTGCAGAGTAGCTCTCAATTCAGTCTACACTGATTCTGGAAACTGTCCTGACCCAGACACAGGACTCTGTTATCTCCATGAGGTCCACAGGGGCCCACTCCCCAAGCCTGTCAAGGTCTCTCTGGATGGCACCTCTTACCTCCAGTGAATCAACCACACCACTCAGCTTGTTGTCATCTGCAAACGTTTTAAAGACATACCCAATCCCACTCACTGTCTACGCCATTAAGAAAAATCTGGAAACAATGAGGAAAATGTCAAGAAGTTCACTGACGGAAGAACCTCTCGACTTCCCAGGACTGAACAGAGCATGCTCTATCAAAGAGTCTATCACTTGAAAAAGATGTAGTTACCTGACCAATTGGTTGTAGATATACAGCTGGAATTTGGGGTGAAGGTTGGGAAAACAGACACTGAGAGAGGCCCAGTGGTGAGACGTAAAGACAGAGAAGAAGTAGTGAACAGGAGAGCAGTGTCTACAAAATAAGGAGGAAGAGTTTAAAACTAAGATAGCAAAAAAGGCAGAAAGAATGAGAAAAGGATAGCATCTAGCAAAGAACTTTAAAATTAATTGCATTTAACATTGTATAGTTATTACCCAACATCTGAAGTAGAAAAACTATACACTGTTATGCAGAAGGTAACAGAAAACACACAACACACCACTTCATTTTCTGTTAACTAATGGCAAGCTACTTTCACACTGCTAGATTTTTCTTTAAATTTTGGAAAGAGTTTTATTTTGATGCAGACTTCCACATGCACTGGTTAACATATTTCAACCTGAGCTTTTTGCAACTCCTGTTATTGTAATTGTCAATACAGTATATAATGAGCATTAAATAGCATGCTAGTTTTGCTACATGAACAACTTTGCTTGTCTGAAACTTTAAACACATTTTCATTCACCTGGTGAAACCTCAGTAAAATTAATACTCCAAAGGTAAGCACCAGTGAAAGGGCAAAAAAAAATTAAATTACGTATTTTAAAACATGAGTAAATCCAGGAAAAGTCTGAGAAATACCTGTAATTTGACCTCTAGCTGCTATTTGGGTTTTTGGCAATGAAGTGCAGACTTGGTCTCAGAATACTTGTACATTGCCTCTTTCATTTGAAGTACTAACTGCAGAAAGATAACGCCTATTTGTTTAATAAAAATAAACTACATACCTAAACTTACAGCTGTGCTTAAAATGGTATTTCCTAAACAATTACCATTTTAAGTTAATTCCTAATGAATTATCACATTTACAGAAAAATGCCATGCTCCACATAGCTCTATCAACTACAATGCAAGCTAAGCAGCATACTAAGGAAAGGCAAAAGAAAATGAGCATTTAATCAGTTCTTCTATAGCACAGATTATCACTAAAGTTGCATATGTAAGGAAAGCAAGGGGAAGTGGTTAATTCTCTTTGACAGAGCATGCTCCTGTTCACATGCAGGCTGTTAAAAAATAACCATTCTTTCATTCCCCTTTTAGCAAAAGAGGAATATTAAAGCTGCCTCTTAAGGAAGCCACAGGATTTCCACCTTGCTATGGACTACACCAAATCCAGCACAGTAGGCTCTCCTAACTCCTAATTCCTCTACTACTTTACTCAACATTCAGCCTCTTTCCTTTTGCCGTATCTCACTCACACCCTGATTAAGCTGCCCTCAGACAGCAGCTTCCTATCATTACACCCCAAACCAAATGTCTTACTCTATTAATATTATTCTTATGCATTTTACAAATAAGGACATTTAAAAGACTCCAAGTCAGCACTGGTTTTCAAACACTAAGCACTGCTATTGCAATCAAAATGCCTGCCAAAGGTGTGCAAAACCTATATAATTGGGAAGATCAAGTACTAGAGAATGATTTATGTTTACACAAAATACTACTTCCTTTGAATATGTCTGTATCAATCCAAGACAAAACCATAAAACCAAAAATACATGACCACATATATATCACACAATTCCCACTTGTTCTGCCTAAAAGCAGTTTTTCAGCTCAAATCCTGCTATCCACCTTTTGAAAACTATTCTTCAGGTAAGTAATATTTTAGACTGATGATTCAAATACCCCTAAGGGCAGAACATTATTTGCATCTACTACTATCCCTTGCAATAGTAAAACCAATTATTTATTAATATGTAATTCTTTCTGCAATCATACTTGTTGCTTAGAAATGGAAGTACTTTGAAAAAGGGAAATTTCGAAAACAATACTGACAAAACCACTACCAGATAAGAAGTAGCAAAGGAAGTTTTAAATATAAAAGTGTCATCTCCTATAGTGTTTATTAACACTGTATCTCAAAAAATGCTAAGATGTAACTTGGTCTTGTTACATCATCTGAAATTTGGTATGTTGAATCTCAGGTGGTAAAAAAAAAATAAAGACCCTCTTTAAAAAAACCCAAACCCGTAGGATCAGAAGAAACCTGTTTTCTTGAAACTCTGTAAGTCAACATGGCCTACAGAGCACATCCTTCTCAAGTCCTCATCTTCAGCCAGTTGACAACTTCAAAACACATTTTGAGAAAAAGAGTTTGCTGCTATAGCGATGGGGTTGGTTTCCACATGACTTGGAATGCCAAGAGTATAGTTCTGGAAATATGACAATTCAGAATCTTGAAATCATTTGTCATTTTGGCTGTTAAGTTTACCAGAACAATTTGAATAAAACAGAGATGTATTCAGGCTAAAACACTAAGACTATACATACCTAGAACATGGTTTTGGTTTTTTCTACTTACACCAAATCCTCACTTAGTACTACTGTTTTTTATCTTCATCATACACAAATACATGCAAGCCTGGGAAATGTGCTTCTAAAAAGATTACAAGCAAATAAGGTGCTAAAGAGTCACAAACAGCTTGCAAATGGCAGTGCTTGCTTTTTTGATGTTTTAACCAGCTGTGTTAGGAGTCACAAGAGAAAAAGAACAAACCATTACACAGAACTTCCTAATGGACTAAAATACAGCGACATACCTTGGCAATAAGTTAAAAAAAATAACAAAATGTTTAAGCAATGACTATTTCTTGCAGAAATTGGCAGAGATCAAATTTTTAATGGATTAGTCTCAAAAATAAATTTAAGGTTTCAAACTAATGAGCACATGCTGGAAAAGCATTTGGGATGTTTAGTGAAAACAAAGTAATCCCTACACTGAAAAGATGCAGAAGGATAATTTCATTCAAAACAATTTAACAAGTGAAACCTTCAGCCCTAGTTTTCAGATGCAGGAACTGCACATATACTTCATTGTTTCCTCTGAAGACTAACAACCAACTTTAATTTTTTTCCAACCCATGGACCAAACAGGATGAAAAGAAAGGTCTTATTAATTGCCCATCTTCTCAGTCACACACATACAACCTCCATTAATTAAGAAAATACTATAAAATGCATCCTAGCTCACTTCAAAGCAATTAGAATTGAAATTCTGCAGCTGGATAATAAGGTAGAAATCACATGCCTGACAAGCTCAGTGACTTTCTGTGAGCCAGATCTCAAACTCTGTTACTAGTTTTTGCACTATACTATTCCTATTTTTAACTTATGCTTCAATTCAAGATAAAATTGGTACTGTAATTCCAGAGTCTCACTTCCTATATTTCTGCCCTTTAAACTAAAAGGGGAGATACAAAATACAGGGACTATTTTGACTATTTGACTTCAGAGGTCTCATTGGTAGAAGAACTCTAACTGGAGCCTCTCCAAGTTCCCTGAGTGTACAAATATCAAAATCTCTTAAACTGATGTGGTTTTACTGACTCAAAAAAGAAGTACAAAGAATATTAAAACCAATATTGTATAATAAAAACTTGACAGACTGTCTACCAGCTAACAATGTCCAAATCTTAGTATTCATGCAACAATTGTAGCCTTTGTACATTACATTCAAAATTAACACAGTTCTATTAATGCTTCCCAACCAGCTATTCTTCAGACAACTCAGATCAAAGCTGATGTGATATTAATAGCGCAGATACTGGCCAAACCAACTCATTCTGTTAAAGTAGTAAAGTCTTGCATAAGAAGAGAAAAAAAAAGAAATTAATTACTTCTCATCCATTCTGCTGCGCATTTTTTTAAGTTTCTGCATAATGCTACTAGTCTCACTGCTGGAGATTGAGATTGGGGAAGGGCTGCGTGTTTCTGCATCAGTTGGAAGTGGGCTAGAACCATTGCTCTGTTTGATGTCATCCTCACTGTGAAGCTCCTGCAATTAAGCGTAAAAACCCAAAAAGGCAACGTTAAAAGCAGGAAAAAAGTTATTCTACAATTCTTTTTAGACATTATGTTAATTTAGCTTACTTTTCTCCAGACTACATCAAATACTACTTCAGGTAAGTCTGTCTGCCTGCAGATTTAACTTGACTATACAACTTCATTTTTGTGTGACACAAAGGTTTTTTGTACATGCTTTTCCACCATAATTTAAGTTCTCTTTAGCTGTATCTAGAGAAAAACCCCAAACCACCCCAACATCAGAACTGAGTTACCCAATCAGGAAACCAATCTTTTCTACACTACTATTATTCAACTTGTGTCTCCTCAAAATTTTTTAAGGAAACAGTCACAAAATCCTGTCTTGCTGTCTTACAAAGCAGATGCAATAAACTTAGTGTAATGACACTAACACATAAAGCAGCAAGTTTTGGATTTAATATTTACATCTAGTACTTTGGAGTCTGAAAAATAATCAAAATCAGAGCCCAATAGATCTAAGCAACAAAAAGCCAATATTCCCAAAGTTATTGGTTAAACTTGAGGATTAAAACACCATTTACTGCACAGTTAAAACAAAACATTTAATAATTTCCTTAAAAAATGCTTTTAAGAAATTAAACATTGCTGAGATAGAGAGGATGAGACCATCTGCAGCAGACAAAACTTTCAAGTGATAGGTCCAATCCAGTAGCTTTCCATTCCTATAAACACTAAAATCAAACACTAGATGCAGGGACAAAGATGGAAAACTCCAGCTTCTGTATGAACACTTACTAGTTTGTTTTCTCCTGCAGACTTTAGCTTCTCCTGCAGTTTAATTGTAGTTTGCCGGATTCGTTCTATTTCTGCCTGCTGTTTAAGGATCAGCTGTCTTTCCTTCCGAGCAGCTTTGTTAGCCTCTTGAAGACGCTTAATTTCTGCCTTTTATGTATAAAAGATTAAGCATAAGAACTGTGACAGACAACTCTCAAGAACACACTCTAAAGCTGCCATGGTGTCCTTGCTAGGGGTTTAAAATTACTGCAATTAGTCATGAAGCAACTAGCCTGAATTTCAGCAGCAAAGAACAGAAGATCAATGAATACTTTCAAGTCTCAACAAGTGAGATTACTGACACAGAAAGACCCTTTAAATCAATGTGTTAAATACCACCAAAATGCAAGCAAGACTTGCTGGTAAGAAATACTGCTAGCTTTCAATCCAAAAGCCTGGTATGGAAGTTTCTCTATTCTTAGCTTTTACACTGTCTGAAACATTTAATGACTACAGAGAGGCTTCAACAGCGTTTTCCTACAGAGCATCAGTTACCTTTTCCTGCTGTAATCTCAGCAGCAGACCACGCTGCTTCTTTCGAATAGGAGGCATCTTATCATCCTCTCCCTTGTCTCGCAAATGCCTGCAAACAGATTGGAAGGAAAGATTAAGTAAGAAAAAAGTATATTACAATGAATCACAAGCCTTTTACACTTTAAAGTAAAAAAACAAGATTTACTTTTCCTAATCTGTAGAAGAATATATGCCTCTAACTAATCACTTGCATGCCCTATAGTAAAATATGTTGTACTGTTCAGTCAGACACACACAGTTGAAAGGACAGTGCAGGTAATACAAGATCTCACATGAATAAGACAGAAGCTCTCAAGAGGTAGTATTCTCATCATTTGAGAAAGACAACAGGAAGAACACTTGGGTCACTACCACATAATCCTTTGTCAAACCTAGATTAACAAGAAATTAGAAGAAAATGCCTGTTGAAAAACGGCAGTCTCATGCAGAGAGTGACCATAGAAAAGTATTATTGATTAAATCTGGCCACTACCATATTTCAAGTGGCATTCCCAGCCAAAGCATGTTAGGTTGAAACCAATTATTAAGTACTACTCGTACCCAGATTCACAAAATTTGGCTTGAGTCAAGTAAAATGACCTCAGATAGACATCAAGCAAATAAAGGTCTGTTTGACAGTTTTCTATCTTCTTCAATTAAGACCTGTCAAGTAACAGTTGGGAACTACCTTCTCTGACTGACAACAAACATCTGATGTTCTACTGTTTCAATGACATTCTCTTTGATCAAATCATGCTCAGTGTGGTGCATCAAAGTACACTTACAAGCTGGGTTCTGTTCTTTCCAAGTGACAATAACATTTGTATAGATTACTGATATCAGAAGATCAGCTCAACCACTGATACCCAAAAAGGGAGGGGTTGAAAATGGTCAGTCACCAACAGTGTATACTCAGAGCTCCCTTACTTCTTCTGGTGTTCCAGCCAAGCTAACTCAGCCTTGGTCTTCTCCTTCAGAGCCTTCTCTCGGAGCCGAAGCAGTGAGGACTGATGAGCTGCTCGCATTTCCTCTTCTTTCATGTACTGTCTTACCATCTCCATGGTAAATTTAGAGAAACTGTCTTGTCCCCCTGAGAATGGCATGCTTAGTTCCTGCAAGGCAAGAAAAATTTGGCATGATTTAGAGAAATTCCAAGGCTTTTTTCCATTACAAAGTCTGCGTGTCTATACAGACATACCCAAAAAAACAGATTTAAGAAGGGAAGCTGCTTTTATTCTGAGCTTTGTGCAGACCAGCTTTTTCTGCCCTTGGCTGTGCGAAAGTTTTGGGGTGTCCCCTCTTGGGCCACAGAGTCTTATCCAAAGCCACAAGAGAACAGATGTCTGTTTTATAAGTCATCATGCTTGTACAACAGTGACATACTGCATGATTCAAGCAACCCTACGTTTTGAGATGCTCAAAGAACCACAAGGAGGAAAAAAACCATAGAGTTTGCAAACAGAGCTAGGAACAGCTCACCTGAAGCTCATTAGCTTAACCATTTCAGTTCAGTTAATTTACCTTCACTACGGTTGCTTGACCTACCTTGATAGATGACAGAGCTGTTTTTTCTGGGGAAACTTCCTCATCAGAATCATCACGATTACCCCGCTTCCTCTCCAAGTTATTTCTGCGATGACTCTCAGAGGGCAGCAAAGACCGAAAAGACTTTTCCTCAATCTCATCCTCTGTCATGGACTCATCAAATTTTAGGGAATATTCTGTTGCAAAAGAAGCAGAGTCTGAGGGAGAAATCAGGGAAGTGGCTGCACGCTCAGGTATGTAACATGAATGCGGTTTTACTCTGTCTAATCTCAATAAAATCAGAGGGGCAGGAAAGACAAGGAGAGAACTAATGCAGAATAAAACGGGTGTTCAGAAAATCATGGAACACCAGGTTGGAAAGGACCTCAAGGATCATCTGGTCCAACCTTTCTTGGCAAAGCATGACCTAGACAAGATGGCCCAGCAACCCTGCCCAGCCAAATCTTAAGCGTCTAATGCTGGGGAGTCCACCACTTCTCTTGGGAGATTATTCCAATGGCTTATTGTTTTCCTTGTGAAAAATGTGAGTGATCTAACCTTGAGTTATAGGACATCATGAAATACCATTATCCAGCTTGACAAACCTAACGGACTTCCATAAACAGGTAAAAATGCATTTCTGGACTGCTGAAATATTTGGTGTTCAGCTTGCACATTCAGCAAATGAACTTCCAGCCATAGCTAGCACAGCAGAAAGCAGAACAGCCCCCACACTCCACCACTCTGATGCACAGAATTTCGAAGGTTCCAATCTCACTATGCCACCCTCTCTTAAGAGACTACCAATTCACCTGGTTCTCAGTTTTCTTTACATATATTCCCTCATTTATTTCAGAAACTAATTCTGAAACAGCACCTCCCCTCCCTTCCCCCTTACCATCCTCAGATTTATCACGTACAAACAACACAGCTTACCTTTTTCATCTGGCAGTGATAAAATACTATCACTCCGCAAGGAATCATCCACACCAGTATGTGCCTGGTCTTCAATACTGCTAGTTATCTTTTCACGACGGGAAAGCTTTTTCTCGTTCTCCTTAGAAGACGGGACTGAAGGACTCTCTTGGCAGCTGCTGGTACTACTGTGTTATCAAAGAGATAAGGTTTTTTTTTAAATGACTTTGCACATTTCAAAGTATTTATATTGCATTACTACTGCATATACCATGATTAACATGCTGGCAACAATCCACATGCATAGGGTTTGGGACTTCTTTTAAATACAGCTTGGGTACTTCAAAACTCCAAGCCTCAACAAGCTACAGATTGACAGCAGGACCTGCATTGCTATTCTACCTTCAAATCCAAGTGCTTTTTAGGTATGCACACCCTCTACCTGGCAATGAGCATGGATGATAAACCACTGCAAACATCTCTCCTTACAGTTTTTAAAAGGGTAAGTGAGATGGCAATACTGTTTCAAGTTAGAAGAACTATAGGGGACATAATCATTCATCTGGACAAGACCACAGAAGGGCTGGGAGAAACTTCATGGGACCTAACCAGATCAGGTAAGTGAACAGGAAACAAAAAGCTAAAAATCCATTTTTAAACACAGGTGAGATACTGAAAAGTAACACCAGAAATTAGTCAAACCTAAGCCTCAGGCAAATAATATTCCATGCACATCACATAAACTCTCAAGCCAGTGCAGAGCAGCAGTGATAAAATCCTCAAAAACTAGAACCTAACAAAATGTCCAGATACACAGAGAACAGAAAAGAAAGTAATGCACATTACAGCAGACAGTTCTACAGGTCCCTGCACTGTGTTTTCAGAACACATGCTCCAGTCTGTGTTCTATTCCATTCCAAACTCACACAGTGCAAAATGAGAAGGGCACAAAACACAAATATTTAGAACAGGGAAAAAGACTCACATAAACACAGACTTGAAGGGACTTTTAGGTTACAAAGGTGACACAATAAAAGTATGGAAGTAGGCCACAGCACAGAAATTGGAATAATCTCAGCTCAAAAATTTCTGAACATTATTTCATCTATCCAAAGTCAAGGCCATGTCCAAGTTCTGAACACTTGCAAGAACAGAGGATCCCGCAATCTCCCTACACCCCTAAGTCTAGTGTTAGACCACTTTCACAGTGAGTACTTTTTTCCTCAGTGACTTTCTCTTTTCTGTCATGTCACCATTACCTTTGGTCATCTCACTGTGCCTCTCTAAAAGGAGTCTAACCTTACGTTACCTAACAACCCGTGTTTTAAAGATACTGCAACTAGATTCCTGCCACCTTAGAATTCTCTTTTCTAGGTTAAGTTAGCTCAGTTCCTTTATCCTGTCTTTTACATCATGCACTCCAGCCTCCTCTTGGTGGTTCACCACTAGACTTGTGTCTGTATGCAAGTATCTTCTCTTTACTGAGAAGCCCAAAACTGGACACTATATTCCAGATACAGTCTCACAAGAGTTGAACTGAGTGGAATAATCATTTCCCTTCACCTGCTTGCTAGACTTCTGAAAAAATCAGCTGAATGAGAAAGTGAAACTCAATTATTCTTAAGTTACAAAAGAGAAAAGCATCTAATTAGAACAAATACAGCAGATTCAAAACTGAAAACATTTAACACACTGTGGACTACAGTGTAGTAGGATTTTTTTAATTAAAGACAAAACAAATTCTGGTAGGCATATAAATCTTCAAGCTCCAGAATATGAGACAGGTTTACTTGTTGAAGGTTTAATGCTGACCACCTCTCTTTTCATAGAAAAATACTGAAGGAAGTATCTTTATATTCCTTTGCACTTTAGTTCTTATGTATAACATAAACACTCCTGTGCAATCCAAGCCCTTCTTACCTCTGATCATGAACCTTGGATCTTGAGGACTCTGAATAACTATCAAACATTGGCGAATATGTCTGTTTCGAGTCACCTGTCCCCTCTTTACCTTGTGATATGGTACCAGATTCACATTTCCTAAGAAAGCAAAGTGTTTGGCATAAATCTATGTTATCTTAAACCAAAGAGGAATACAGTTTACTAGAAGTAGTAACAGCTAAACTTTCTGAAGAGATCACTTAAAGCTTAGACTAGTTAAATCACCCCACAAAACATTTAGGACATCTTTTTCTACACTTTTTATATCAAGGTTCACAGAACTAGTTAATGTCACCTTTGCCATACACTATTAAAGTGCATAAAGACAGGATCTGAATTCTTCTTCAATGTTCACTCATTATGACATCTTAAAATTCTCTTCAAGATAGGTGAAGTAGAACCTAACAAAGTTTACTTTCCCCTACCCAAGATGTGAAACATTAGGCAAAACCTGTTTGTATCAGTTCGGGCTCTCAGTTGTTTCATGAACTCTGAATGATGCTGGCGCTGGTGGTCAAACAAGGTGGTGACTGGAGCAGCTGGAGTGCTGACAGTATCTGTTCGTGCTAACTCAGTCATCTGAGGACAATAAAAAAAAAAATCCAAGGAATACAATAAGCTTATCAGCACCAAAATCTTTTTGAGTAAGAAAAGTCATCCTCACAATCTTACTCATTTATTGAACAAATATGTAAGATCTGGGTTTAAGATGGCTTGTAATTATAAACGTGTCAATTTTGGATATGGAACGCACATTCTGCTCTGTAAACACACATTCTTTAATTTATGCAGAATGAAACTATTAATATGAAGCTACAGATATGCAAGATACTACTCAACATATCATTCTAATAATCTTAACAAAACTCTGATCGGTCTAATGATCCCCACATAATAAAACATTCCAGACTTCTTGTAATTGAAACAATAAAACAAAGTAAATACTCCCCGAAACAACCTCCACCCCCACAAACACCAGAAACAGTGCTTTCATTTGAAAACGCATTTTGCTCAATAAGCAAAAAATATTCTTTTCACTCCAAAGGAAGCAACAGGTTTAAATTCCAATACCATACACGCTGCCAGGTCAAAAATTAGCAGCATTAAATAAACAGATTGCTGTAAATTATCCTTCTTAATATATGGCAGTCACTGTGTACTGGACTCAAAATAAGAGCTTCTTCAGAAACCACAGTAGATAACACTAGTTTTCAGAAGCTTTAGAATTAAATATTTTTCTTACTGTTCAAAGGTCTGCCTCTTGCAGAGCAGGGAAGTCTGGTTCATTTTGAAGGTAGGTATAAACTGTATTCCAATGACTTTTAGTAAAGATACTGACTTTCTTCCTTAATTCTTCAATTAATGTATATAAATTTTACAGAAACAGTGAATGTTTTTAATTGGATTGTCTGTATACATCATCCACTGTCTTAGCCTAATCAACTCTAAGCAAGCAGAACTGTACATCAGCATGCTATATTCTTTTGCATAATATAAACTTCTAGTTTAAAGCAATGCAGAAAACTAACTCTATTCCCTCATACATAAGAAACTACAGCATACATCCAAAAATATTCCCAGCATATTGGTAACAGCTATTTCCACTGCTGCATTCCAGTTAAAATAAATGGTTGTTCAACTGAGTATCTGGAGTCACTTGCAAACATAGATGGAAAAGCTACTCTGTTAGCCCATCATCACTGACCAGGTCATCCTCATCAACCTCTGCACTAGCACGTTATACTCTCAGAGTCTGAATTTAAAACAAAACAAGAGATCAAAACCCTACACCAAATAAAAGCTCTGTTCCTTCTGCCTTGTTTCTTAACTGGTTTCTACCCACTTCAGCTCTATAAGCTACGTATGTTTGTCTTTATCTAAGACTTCACTACCTTCTATCAACAACCACTGCATGTATCCAAGATGCTTGAGCTTTTCTGTTCCTTTAACCTAACCCATTTTTGTTTATTAAAACGTCACATATTTGGCAAAGGCCAGAATAAGTACATCACTGTTATTCTACAGTCCCATTATGCACCATAAAAACAGCCTTCCTGAGCACTAACAAGTGCATAAGCTGTAAAGAAACACGTTATATTCACATTCATCAGCTTTCTGCATTCCATCCCATGACCCTAATTTGCAGGCAACGCCACTACTGAACTATGAAGCAGCAAAAGCAATTTTTGTTACTGTGTTTTTTACCTACGTGTGAAGCAGCTGCTACAATCTTGAAGCAAGTAGTATAAAACCTGACAAAATTATATAAAAAACCTGAAAGCTAATAAATATTCCAAATGCTACAAAAGAAGAGACACAAAAAAAGAAAACTTCAAACTACCAAGTTAAGAGTGAAGATCCCATCTTTTTTTTTTCCCCTCACTTTCACCTTCAAAAGCAAGCAAACTGTATTTTCCCCTACTTTTCTTATTTAATTTGCGTATGAAACAGATACATGATCAATCCTTGATGGAGTGCAACTCCTACAAATTAAAGATGTGTTCACTATCCTCCATCTATCCTGGAAGAACAAACTTCTTAAGAGTTTGCTAACTGGAAGATCTTAAGAATAGTGAACAGAGATTTAAGGCAGGTGTGTGACTCTTTAGTAATGATGCCAGAAAAGCTGCTCTAAAGTCCTATCATTTATTACATTATGAAGGTGAAGAATGACACTGAACAGAAAATATCCTAGAGGCAAAAAAGTATGCAAAATCATACTGAGATTAGAACAGTTTTTTCCTTTCACTCAGGACCTCACCTCACGGGTCTGGTGAGCTGCATCTGTAGTGAGAAGCACAGTTTCTGCCTGCTTGGCTGGAGCCTTGCATGGGGTCTCCTGTACAGCCTCCTGACGTGCCTGGACAAGATGCTGTAGCGACTCTGCATGGACCTATGCAGAAAACACAGCCAGTTTAGCTCTTCAAAGTTTTCTGGCTATAACAACTATACTTTCATTTCTTACAATCTGGTGGAAAAAAGTTTGAAATCAGCTCCTAAGAGTTTGTCAGCTATATTAAACCCCTTCAGCACCTTCGTATGTTCACAGCTTCAAGTTAAGAATACTCGTAAGGCATGGATTTACTTACAGCATTTTGCCTCTTACACACTCCACATTTTTTGAAGGGCAGCATTACCTGAGCTGCCTTCTGCCTTGCCTCGTCCAGCTGTCTCTGACTTTCTAAAGCTTCTTGTTCAGCCTTGATTTTTAAAAGAGCTAGGTCCCGTTCATGGCGCTGCTGCTGTGCCTACAAACCAGGAAAACAAGTTTTTAATCATGCAAGTTAAATGTAAACACTTTTTTTGCCCCAGCCTCTTGCTGCAATGACCTCTGAAAAATCTAGATCTTCTGTACTGGTGGTGTCTTTTCTGCTAAAGTAAAATTTCCAGGCTACCAATTGTCCTCCCTTTTCAAGCAAGCAGTAGACAATGTGCGTTCCCTGTGCTTTTCCACCACAGTGTAGAAAGAAAGAGGATTTTGGAGACCAATTAATTCAACAAATAAGCACAAGCAGTCCTGTCAACAACAAGAAAATTTCAACCAAAAGTATCCTTTTCATGGGCTAAGACAAATGATCCAGCCTGAACAACTACACTGCATGGCATTGGGTCCCGATATCAAAGTCTATAAACAATCAAGTTTTTATTTTACTGAAGTACACAACTAAAACAGTGATTCCAGCTAATGGTATATTAATGACACATTTTCGAGTCATCAGTTCCTTGGTGTCAACTTATAATAAGAAAAAGAACAGACATTAATCCTAAAAAATGGGCACTGGGAAAGGCACTTTATCATGAGTATTACGATTTCTCTGCATTGCCAACAAAAGCATAACTCACCCTGATTTAATTAATTTTCTTGCAAAATAAAGAAGAAAAGGTGAAGACAAGGAAGTATTTTTCCATTACCTTGAGAATCTGAGCCAAGGAAACACTCTCCTGCTGGGCAAGTGATATGCCTCGTACTCGTTCTACATCTGACAGCTGTCGCACAGACTCCTCAATAGCACTAAGGTAGCTCAATTCTACTGATAAACGATGCTGAAGACCAGCAGGGGAGAAGTGCATACATCCTGCAGGATAAGACTTACTGGTCAGCTTCCTCAGACTCTAGTGCCCACATCAAAAATACAGTAAAAATGTAACTGCTTTGGGATTACTGTGGTTTTAACAAAACAACTCACCGCTTGCTGAGGCTGCTCCTGCTACAGACCTACTAGCTCCCAGACTCAGGTTGGGGGAGGCTGAATTATGCTTCAGCCCCGTCGCTGTACTTCCAGTAAAGCCAGCAGGTGACTTGACTCTTTCTGCTGTATTGCCTATAGAATCAAACTGCAACATTTTTTGAGAACCTGGAGATGGGGAAGAAGTTGGTGTCTTCTGGGATCTTCCCTTGTCTGAGAAACTGACAGTGAAATGAAAAAAGAAAGGAGTCAATATTCTCCTAAATCCAGCCATTTGATAAGACAATAAGGAAATAACCTAGTTCTTCCGCTTACACACACCAAAAAAGATCCACATAAAAGGCAGTCTTGTATAGTTTGCATTATAAGGGCCCAGTGTGCCTTTAGGAAATGGCCTCATGAGATGGGTTTTGCACCTATATCCCAGATTAAGGTTAAGTTTCTAGAGCACTCTACTTTTCCTCCAAGTATTAAACCTAGTTAGCACACACCAAAGGGAAAAAAAAACCCCAACCAAAACCAAAAACTAAAGCTTAGTATCTACCATGTTCTACATGGCCAGACAAGCAGTTTCAATGCCTCCTTGTTAGGAACCTGCCATGACAAAGTCTGGATGCACTCACCTGCATGTGCATTTATATATCTGTTTTGAGAGTTTGAGTGAAAATTTTTGGTTTACTTGCAGAAAATTAGGGCCATATTTTGATAACAGAGTACAATCAACAGAATTTTTAGAAAGTGAACAGATTAGTATTGGCACACAGATGCAACTGAATGTGGTTAAAGCACTGCCCTGGAGCCAACTCTCTCAACAAAATGCAGCGAAACACTTGAAGGCCAAAACTTGACAAACAGTTAGTAAACTACTATGCTTAAACACAAAGACATCAAGTCTTTTAAACATATAGAGAATCATCCAGACACTTCTTAAATTTACTACTCCAATTTCCTTTCATACCCAATACAGGGTATCAGTGAAAGTCACCAGGATAAGTCAGTATCTCTGAACCACCCTGTACCCACAGAGAGTGAGAGACCACTCGTATTATTGTTGCTTTTTAGAAAAAAACTGCAATGGAAACTAAATTGAGTATTCCATAAACATCTGCATGGCACAATTAGCAGAAAAACTGCATTCATAGCTAGACATACAGAAGATGTAAGAAAATATTCATATTTTTTCCTTTTTTTCTATACTCTTTTCCAAGGATCAGTTCACCTCTCAGAAAGCACCAACTCACGTAGCTGGATAAGCTTAGGAGTATTAGCTGAATACAAGTCTAGCCAAAAACGTCTGCGGATTCTACTGAACAAAGCAAGAAGACTGCACATGCTGACTACTTCCTCCAACCCCACACTTCCTATAGAACATTTATAGAAGTGAAAAAAAAAGTAATATAGTATTTCAGTGCTTAAGGTACTGAACCTGACAGGACAACTATATTGGCCAGTTATCCACACAAAAATAGAGGAACCATCTGGGGAGGAATCACTGTTTTGTATTTTCTCTTACTACAGCCATCTACTTTGGGCTTTGACATTTAAAATATGAGGGCAGGGAGTGGGATGGGAAAACAAACTACAAAATATTTTCTGCATTCCCATTTTACTAACATTTGATCATTTCTGTTACTTTCCCTTTGCACAGCCAAAACCACTGCCATTTCTGATAACATTCAATAACACCATAAGTTTAGTTATATTTGCATAGTCTTATAAAGTTCATGTTACCTCATCAGGGAGTGTCCAGACAAGTTTTCCAGCGTACTGTCTGTATCTGGGTTCTGTTCATGATCTTTACTAGAAATTCTGCTACTTGATAAGGATTTCTTCGTCAGTTGGGATGCCCTCTCTAATTCAGATAGCACTTTATCTTCTTCCACAGATAAGTGGTGAGAACTTCCATTGAAAGAGTCCAACCCTAAGAAGAAATATCATTGCCAAAAGTTTATGTTTGGAATTCTAAGTATGAATCCCTCACCATCAAGAGCCCCAAAACAGGTAATTGAGAACTTTTTTCCACAATTTAAGAAACCTCTGAGTTATAAGTTTATAATTCCAACAAGCAAGAAATGTAAATTCAGCAGCTTCCTACAAGAGATTAAGTACTCTTCTGTGTATTGTGTCCACTACCAAGAAAACTGTCACTCAGCTTTCAGTTCTGCATGCTATTGGTTTAAATAAGGAAAATACATATTTGACTCTTTGATGTTGATAATCTGAATAAAGCCTAGCTTTCTTTGGGTAAGCTACAGTCAAGTATTGCACTTACGTTCCTTTTTCCCTCTCTTTTTAGAGGAAGCAGATGAGCGAGAAGATGCTGCAGATCGTGGTCCAGATGAATGCTGAGAAGCAAGCTCTGCAGACTGAGGCTCATGGGGAGACTTCCTACTCGCAACTTCTTCCTGAATGCTTGAATTACTGCTGCAAGCAACACTAAAAAGGAGCACATTGACATTGATTAACTACAGATTTCCAGCTTCCACATTGCACTGTGCACAAGAAATCCACTACACTTTAATTAGAGACAGATGGCTAAAACTAGACTAATTAGTCCAACTTGAAAAGCATTGATTTTACAATTAAACTCTATGACAGCTGAGACACTAGTAAAGTTTGACGTGATACTGAACATATTGAAACATGCTTCCAATAACATGAAACCGTAAAAGATGGGTAACAACCATCCTCTCCAATGCTAAAAACTCTTCAGAACTATTTGATTACAGACCTGAACTTAAGCATGACTCCAAATAAGACTGCATTTTACATAATCTCTGGGCATACAAGTATCATCAACTGACAGAAATAGCAATGATTTTCAATAAAGGATTAGAAAGGATTTGCAAAAAAAGACTGCAACACATTAAGTAAGAAGTAATACCAATAGAAGACCTATTAAGAAGTTTAATCAGAAAGAAACTTTTTTTGCATTCGTTTTCAGTGTGCAAAATGCCCTTTACCTTCATTTCTTCTGAGGCAAAGTATTACTAGTATAAAAACAGTACTTGTGGCCTTCTCTGAGGCGCCCAGAAGATGTTAAAAAAAAAAGGGGTCTTAGGAAATTCAGGACCATGACATGAAGTCAGTAGTAACATGGAAAGACTAGGATTTGCAGTCTTCAAATTTTAGCCTCAAATAAAGGTTTCAAAAGTTCTTACAGACAATTTATCTACCCATTACTAAGCATTACCAAACCCTTACTGAAAGCAATTATAGGCTTCTAAAAATTGTTTGAAGTACTGAAGGTATTTTATAATCTTCAAATGTTCTTTCTTTCCTTTTTTCCAAATTACAAAGACTAATCAATTAAGCTTTAGAGCTGCCACACAATATGGAGAACTAATTTTTACCTGACTACAAAGGGTAAAAACCTTGCCTAAAGCTACCTGGCCAGACTAAAGAACAACAAAAATTAGACAGATCAGGAATATTTGACTCTAATTTTTATGTCTTAACCATGCTGGTTGTTATATTAACTGTAAGGGTCCTAAAGTTGTACCTCATCACTTTGACCAGTATTACCGTACAGCATAACAGAAAAGATATCCAGCATATTGTGAAACAAATACTGCATTAACTACTTTCTGTTGAATTCTGCATTTTGATTTTAACAAGAAGTATAACGTGCAGCTACCTGAGGTCATGTGCAATCTTTTTGTCTGTTAAAGTGCCACTTCCCTGTGATGAGACAAAGTCATCTTCGTAAGAAGCCACACTCTCCGGAGGGCTCATGGCAGGAAGTAAAGGGTGCAGAAGGGCAGACCCTCCATTCAACCTTTCATCAAACACTAAAGTGTGGACAAAGAAAGGAAAAAACAAAAATGACACAAAATGACAATGTGCATCAAGCAGGTATTAAAGCTACAGGAATTATAATGCTCCCAACCATGAGTTACAAAGACTTCCTTTCAAACACAAAAAATATCAGGAGAAAAATGGTGCAGCCATCCTGTGGCAGTTTTAATGCAACATAACAAACACAGTCCTCTTTCTGTAAATTATGAATTGAATACTCCATTAACACACTCCAGCTGAAACATTCTTGAAGAGCACAGCGCTCTTAAATGCAACCATATTTAAGGGAAATAAAATGAAGCAAAAAAGAATCAAGGAAAAAAACCCAACCAAAGATAAAAAGTAACTCTTAGAAAACACTCCTCAAACTTAGGAACTCAAGGCAAGAGAAACTACTCATAAAATGAAGAATGAATTTGTACAAAAAATGAAAATAAAATTAACTGTTCTGCATGGGACTCTTGTAAAGCACGCCCTAAGACATTAACACTTGAAAGGGCTCATTTAAACAAGAGACTGTCCCTTATTTTCTGAAGATCCAGTACTGTTACTGGAGTTTTAATTGTTGCACTACTTTAAGGCATTATCAAATAACTCATATGAGGAAAGATGCAAAAGGAAAGACCACATCATCCACCCACTGAAGCCGTGTGTTTCCAACAGCATAGTAAAGCTATATTCTTGCATAGCCAGTTTGAGGCACTTATGTCATAAAGTAAGTGCTGCATAAAGCATGCATTTCATCTTTCTGCTTTAACTGAAATGGGAATGGCATCTTATTACAGATGATATGGACTGCATACATAATAGGAGGATGCACATTCTAAACCACAGTGTCTGTTAGCAATAGTGGAGGGACTATTTCCAAATGCATTTGGCATTGGCAATGGGCAATTTAGGTTTAGCACACAATTCTGGATACAATTAGCTTTACGTTTACAATTCCGTAACTATGGGCATCCTTAATGAATGTAACCCAGTATATATGAACTAGATACGGATCTAGAAACACACAGCAATCTAATATAAAAAATAATATTCTTCCAGACCACAAGCATGCGTTTTTTTCTTTTTTTCTGTTTTTCCATAGACAAGGCAGCAAAAGAAGGCAAGGGGAAGTAATTTATTATTCAAAAGTAAAGTGAGAAAGCCTTATGCAGATTCACGTTTGAGACATCTAAAAAACACATTCCTTACCTGTGAAGTATAAAGTGTATGAAATAGTAAAACTGGGAAAACAGAAATTCACAAGAGCTTTGAGAATTTTTTTCCATTTTTACCTTTTCCATGAAGCTGATAACTTTTTGCAAAGATGTTGATGACACTGTGAGGACTTCCCTTCGCCAGCTCCTCCCACGGCCCCTTGCTGTGTGCATCATTTGTCTGAGTGAAAAGTGGCAAATACTTCTCGGCTGCTTTCTGAAACTCCTTTATGGGCTCAAATGCATTTCTCTCCTGAATGCAGAAATCCTTCTCCTTTAATGTCTCCAGCATTTTCAGTGGCAACTGTTTGTGCTGCCCTACTTCCTCTTCAGAGAGGCTTCCATCACTTGGGAGAGGACCTTCGCTGATGGACTCGATGCTGGACTCATGAGGAATTACAGCTTTGTTCAGAATGTAAGCCTGGTTTTCACGCCCTGGAGAGTCTGTCTGTTTCTTACATAGATGTCCTGGTATTCCTTCATGCCTGTTAGCAGCAGGGGACCTCATTCCAAGGCTGACTACATCAGCATGAGGCCTGATAGAATCAGGGAGCTTTTTAAATTCACTAAGGTTGCCAGCACCAGGAAGGCTGTCATCAAAGGCTGTATGAGACATACAGGTACCCAACATTTTTTGAATTCTAGCTGAAATAGCATCTTCATTTTCCTCTCTTACAGGAGGACTCACAGCCTTTGCCCACCGCCCATCATCCTGTTTTCCTTGCATGAATTCATGGTCTGAGTTCCACATGCTACCATAATTGATGCCAGCCCCAGCCAACTTTTTGGCTTCACTTTCAATCCTGCTAGAAAGCGAAGCAGCTGTAGCTTTCAAAGCTTCAATCCGATCTAATTTGCTCTTATACTGGTTAGCAGTAGGTTTCACTAAGAGGTTTTGCTGTGCTGCAGGTGAATTCAGGTATGGCTGAGACATCAAGGTCACTGATCCCATGGGTGCAGCATGGCTCCTCCTGCCCGCCAACATTGCATCACACTCCTTTGACAAAATATCCATCTGCTCCAGACTCCAGTGTTGGGAGCAAGGGACTCCACTTGAGCCCATGAGCACTGATGGGTGAGAGAGCTGGACTCTTGGGCTCAACCTGTCTGGCTGTATCCATGGAGGCTCTATCAAATCGGTCCTGAAATGAAATGCCAACATTTAAGTACTGTAGTACTTAAAAAGAGAGAAAGAGAAAAGGCCCACAGTGGCTCACCTCAGCAGTGGCTGCTGAGGCTCCGAAAGCGACATGTCACTGCTTGAAGATGCACTAGGAGGACGCTCTTGAGCCTTGTTTTCTTTGTCAGATTCCCCAGATGGCTGATAACCAGGTCTGGGCTAGAAATGAAGACAACCAGAAAAATGAATTTTCAAAATCTGTAAGAGTTTAGAAACTTGTCTCATTAAAATTGAAAACGCTTACATTTCTCAGTGTAGTATCCCATCTTTCCTATCACACAAAGACTTAAAAATACAAGACATTTATGTTTTTGTCTCAGCAGAATGTACTGGGAAAAAAGCAAAAAGCTTTGCTTATATACTTAACTAGTTCAGCCAAACACATCAAACTTATATTAGTCTTTCACCATATATTAATCTTTTCTCATGTTCAGTTTCTGATTACCAGATTTAATTTACTGCTGAAGTTTGTCCACTGACTGAAAGCAACCTCAAAGCTCTCTAATTCAGGGTTGGACTTAAGTTTTCTTAACAGACAACCTCTATAGCTGCTTTTAGTTATTATCCAGAATTCTGCTTCTATTTGTAACAGAAAGGTGATTTCCAGTCACCTTTCTTATAGGCCTTGCTGTAAAAAAACGGAGCCACTAGCAAGGAGGCTCCAGATCAAAACCACTATATTTAAACAAAATCTATACATTTCCTTCTATCCCTTTTCTTAACTGATAACCAGACCAAGTCATGACCTTCCTAAACATACGACCTCCTATTCCTGCAAACAACTGCAACACAAGTTAGTGAATCAGCTATTACCTGTGTTTCCTGCACTGTAGGCAGCTGAGGTGGCTCTTCTAAAATCGTACGTTCCAGCAATAACTTAGAATAGGTTTCCTGTAACCGTTTGGCTGCTGAAGGCTCAGGAGGAGGCACATTCTTCACTTTAGTAAAAGCCTCCTTCTGCTTTCTGTAAAGCTCTTGGAGTCTTTTGTTCTTCTGCTCCGTTGCCTCCTTCTGTGCTTTCTTCTCTTCATTCTGCTTTTTTTTCCTCTCCTCTTGTTGCCTGATGATGTACTGACGAACCTCATCTGTATCATAGTGACGCTTCTTAGAGATCACCTGAGGCTCCTCACTGGCAGCTATCCTGTCCGGTTTCCTTTTGGTTGGACTGTGACTCCTGGCATTTTGAGTGGGCAAAAGAGACTTCTGATTCTGCTTTTCCCCATCTTTCTCCTGCTGTGTACTCATGGAATCCAGCTGCAAGTCATCGAGAATTCCACGTATCTCTATGGGCAGGAAGTTCTTATTTACAGAGGCATGATCTTGTTGCTTTTCATCTGGAAGAGCAGCTTCCAGTTTCTTCAGCTTATTCTCAGAACGTACTTTACTTCTTGACCTTTCAAAACCTCTTGAAGAGGTTTTACAGGTAACATCCAGTCTAGAATCTGAACCTGTCCTTCCAATACAGCCTGCTAAAGAATAAGACTAGTTACATATTTCAGGTAAAAGTAAAGTTTAGGAAATTACATGAGAATATTGCAACAGCTGCAAAAGTGGGGATGAGGGAGGAGTACAAATCTCACTGTAAATGTGCTTTTGCTTCACTCAGTGTCATAATCTGAATATAGTAGCCTTTGCTTCGACTGAGCTCACACACTTCATAGTCTTAACCAGCCTCACCACCTCACAGGCAGCAAGAAGCACAGCAGCTACCACCATTCCTTACTTGTGCTGAGATTCTGGATAAATTCTAGAAAGGGTTGGTGGAGGAGTCAAGTGAATATTTATGATGCACACAGATGATGGGATGATATCTGGAAGAAACACAATTCCTGCAAGACAGGGATGCCCAACTCTAGCTTACATATCATATACAGGGTATCTGGAAAATTTATCGGGCCTGTGGACCACTGCTAGCCATTCGTTTCCTCACTAGGTTCAAGAGGTAAAGACTGACTGCAGGTGATCTATTTTTTTGGTTGCAAACCTATTTCCCATCTTTTCCTGAGCACCTTTGCAGCATGTACTGTACCTCAAGTCATATTCGCAGGGTAAGCTTCCCATGACACCAAGCAAAGTTCATAATCCACCCAGAAAGAGAGGTCATGCATCACAACTGTGGACATGAGCGAAATCCCCCCCCAAATCCCAGGTTAAAAATAAGAGTTACTAAAATAAGACCCTGAGTTCATTCTATCCCAGAAGTCCGCTTTATTCTGCAGACACACAGTGTTATGTAATAAAGTAGTAAAAAAAAAAAAAATTAAAAAAAAAAAAAAAGAAAGTCCAGTGATAAAAGTACAACTTACCAGTCTTGGCAGCTCTCTCTCGTCCTGTTCTGTCACTAGATACAGCTCTTCTGTCCTGTTCTATTCTGGGAGCTGGACCCAATATCTTTTTTACTAGCTTTTGTCCCTCCCGCCAGGAAGATGCATTTATTACATAGTTTCCACCTGCATAGTAAGTAATAAATAAAAGTCAAGCATCAGATGGATTTTCCAACATATCAAACAATATTTATTGCAACCACAGATTATTTCTATATCATTTAGGTCTGCATAAGTGGTAGGACTGCAGTTATGTCATAACATTAATGTATCACAAAGACACTCAACAGCTCACACAACTACCAGTGCTTCACTGCCTACTCATAACACAATCTAAAAATGCAAACCCCACTGTAGCACATTAATGCCCTACAAAAACTGATTTAAAAAAGAAAAAAAGGAATAGAAAAAAAAAGGGGGGGAGAGTTACAGAGGTCTAAACAATATAAGCAAATGTTACTGGGGTGAGGGGAAGTATCTGTAGAGGTCTGAGAAGAAGCTGTTCACCTTCACTCAAATAAGGAAAATAAGAACAATAAATAAAAAGAACAGAAAAAGAACAACAATGAAGGTGGGAGATAAAGAACAAGTCACCCTCACACAAAAAGAACATTAGTTGTTTAGTAAGGAGAAAAACAACCTTCAGAAATTTTTAGATAACTGTTGCAATACGTGTCATGGGAGAGGTTAGAAAAAATAGAGAGCAGCAGCTGTTTGAAGCCAATGCTAACACTCTGTCCTCTCTCTGGGATTTCTGTACCACGACTGAAAATATTTAAAATAAATGCTACTAGTTGATACTTAATTCAAGAGCAGACTACCTTGTGACAGAAGCCAAATCAAAATGTTATTAGTATTACTATATCATCCCACATATAATTAGATGATAAAAAACTGGGTGTGATGGCTTCTTTACCTAATATTGTTTTGATCAAATGCTGGCTTTCAGCTCGCCTTTCATCCCATTAACTTCCAATATTGTTATTTTTTTATTATTATTATTATTTTAATAATGACCTTAAAGAGCTCTAGAGAAAAGCATCAAATAAAAAAAATAAAAACATTAACAACCTACTTCAGACAATTTAGCAGTATCTTATTGCTAGAAAAGTACCTAACTTCAATACACAATCTGCAGTTGCTTTCTAACCAGTTTCAGGTTCTACCTCTGACAGCACTAACTAAACAAACCCAGACACTGCAGCGTGAAAACAATACAGCCAAAGTAAAAGAGACTGTTGTCTAGGCCCAACAGGATTTGAAGATAAAATGCAAAGCAACTTCAAGTGAAATCCAGGACAGCAGAACAATGGTGTTTCAGTATTCCCAGTCCTTAATTTCCACACTACCCTCCTCCCCCTTTTCTTTCTGTTATCTTAAACCAGGAGGAAACTTGCTCAGTCAGAAGCCACTATTAGTCCACTATTCTTCCATTTACTCACAGTATTCATTGCTCGCATTGTAAACTATGCAAGTATTTTATAAATCTGTCACTTGAAACAAGTCACTGCAAGCCTCTTTGAAACAGATGTATTAGTCAAAGGGGTTCTCTTGCGGAACTCACTGTTCCCCATTACTTCTGTGTGCTTTTAAAAAGGCAGTGTAAAGTCTCATCTTCCATTTCAAGTCAGCTGTTCGAACTAAAACATGCTAACAGAGCAGAACATGAGCTCTGGCTGTTTATAGCCTTGGCTATGTAAAGTATTTTCTTATTGCTATGACTGGAGGAGGACACATCATCACAGATATACCACTTATACTGCTTGTTATCTTCTACGGATTTCAGGACATCATTCTCACATTTAATCAATTATGGAGAATAATTGTTGCCACTAAAACTTGCAGCAATCTTTGTCCTCTCCCATCACTTGGAACTGTCACAAATATGTAAGTTAAGATAGTTTTGTTCCTTAAGTATGAACTGATCAGCACAGGAAAGAGCAAATCCATATTATCACTTTAAGAGAGAGGCTGAGAAAGTTGGGGCTGTTCAGCCTGGAGAAGAGAAGGCTGCCTGGAGAAGAGAAGGCTGCATGGAGATCTCATAGCAGCCTTCCAGTATCTGAAGGAGGCTTATAAGGATGCTGGGGAGGGATTCCTCATTGGGGACTGTAGTGACAGGACAAGGGGTAATGGGTTGAAACTTAAACAGGGGAAGTTTAGATTTGATATAAGGAAGAAATTCTTTACTGTAAGGGTGGTGAGGCACTGGAATGGGTTGCCCAGGGAAGTTGTGAATGTTCCATCCCTGGCAGTGTTTAAGGCCAGGTTGGACAAAGCCTTAGGTGGTGTCCCTGCCCATGGCAGGGGGTTTGGAACTGGATGATCTTAAGGTCCTTTCCAACCCAAACTATTCTTTGATTCTATAAATACATATGGAGGAATGACCTAGAAGCGAAAGAGCCCCATTAGAATTCCTTAAGGTGCTTTGAGTCATATCCCAAGAAAGAAACTGTGGTCACTGCAAGGTGAAGCAGGTACATAGGACATTATTGTGGAGCATGTCTAGGGCTTGAGCTACCCTTTAAGAATCCTGCTGATGTATTTGCTAGTTGGGCACACCCCACACACTGACAGACAGGGACTTGATCAGTCCTGGGAGCATGGACACACTGTGCCCAGTTTTTCTCTGCTTTAGGGCAAGATGTGCCTCTTCTTTGGCTGCCTCTCATCACGTACAACTTGAAAACAGTGGAGCTACAAAAATGTATATCCATAGTGAGATTTACCTTTATCAAAAGACATCTACATTTTTAGGTGTCAATACATAGCTGCCTACACTTCAGCTAGAGCCTATCCCCACCCCTCTGTTTAGGCAGCTGGATCCTGTCCCTAGTTAATACACTTGAAGGAGTCAACATGTTGAATTATCTGAACAATGTAGGTGTCTACTTTGGGATGACCCATACGCTTCTCTGCGTTTCACTAAATGCATTAACCAGATCTCCATAGCCTACTGTAGGAGTTTAGATAACCATTTCAGTACAGACACATATATCTAGGTGTCTGAATCTGTCAACAAATCCCACCCTGGTATTTCTAAATCCATGTTGTGTGAAAATTGTACGTCACTGGAATGGTGCAGGATCTTCCTACGCTAAACCTCATTTTTTCCCTCTCCTACATCATTACAAGGTGCCATGCTGTGAACCTCAATGGCCGGTACTACAGAACAGGAACATACAATGGATCCCATGATGATGGCTTGGTTTGGTCTACGTGGCGTGGAGTGTGGTACTCACTAAAATACTCTGCCATGAAAATCAGGGCTCCATTCTTTGTTGATAGCGAGAGCGGGGATGGTGAGAACAGTCAGGGCAGCTGAAACCTGCTGCTTTGGAAAGGAAAGAAGTACAGGCTGAAGGGAATTGTACAAGTTAACAGCTAGCCCTCTGCTCCTGCCAACCGCCAAACCTGCACTGCGATAACTGGAGTTGCTAAAGCTAACATTATGAGTTGTTTGAGCACAGCCAGACAATAATTTGACAGAAAACATATGGAATATGTTTGGAATATGTCATGGAATAAATGCAGCAGTTTGCAGCACTCATTGGAGAGTGTTTTAGAAAAGTTCTCTGGACCTTGAATGATTAAGAATGTCCTTTTAGCTATCTGTACTCTTGAAGGGCCCAATCCTTCTCATCCTGATTTTAACCATCAGTGCTTCAGTTACAAGAACATAAGAAACAACAAGGTGATGGTGAACTGGACTTCATCTGGTCTACCTACATTAGTGGATCAGGAGAATGCTTCAACAGCTGTATCTATGGTCCACAACAGTCACACTTCAGTTGCAGAGCACTCCTGGAGAGTGTGAAGCCAAGGCAGTGACATGCTGCAACTGCTGATGTGAATCCAGACTAAGGCTACTTCAAAGTAAATCCCCACAACACAGCATAGGTGCTGGGCTTGGTTGCCAAGTACTTCACGCTGCAGATCCACTTCTGCAGCACACCACGACATATTAATGCAAAGACAATGCTGCCAATCAGATTTCAGCCCCAGATTAAAATGGAGCAGATTTTGCTGAATTTAAGATAAGCACAGACACTCTTAGGAGTTCATAAAACAGTCATGATTCATTTGTACATTCTCGTGCAATTTACCACTAACTTTGAGTTAGTGAAGGGGAATGTGAAAGTGGAAAGTGGTTGAACCATAAGGCCCACTGCTTTCCTTGTATCAGTGGAGTGAAATGAAAGAGCAACACAAATTGGATACCGGAAATTTATTTTCCACACGTTTTTAATAACAACAGTTACAGTGAACAGTAATATCAGCTTGATGCAAATGAGTTACCTACCATGTGGTAAAATAAGCCTATTTCTTTTTCTGAATTACAATTTTTTTAAAAAAACTGATGGTTTTTTTCCATTTACTTGCTTTTAGATCCATATGTATTGCAATTTGTGTTATATATCCATAGAGGGTGAAATAAAACCATCTGAGTAGGTCTTAACACTTCGTATCTCATTTTCAACAGTAGGAACTTGAACAGAAATTTGGCTTAAAATCTTGAGAAAGCTCATAATATGAGAAATGCTTTCTTTTGGTGTTGGCTCTGGTGCTTTTGCACCTGCTGTCCTGGGTAGCTGAGAGTCTCTGCAAGGTAAGTTTAATTTCCAGGGCTCAAGTTGTCCTGGAGACAATGCAGAGACATGTGAAAGTTCAGTATCAAACTTGGTTTGGTTCCTCTGCTTTACAAAAAGGTAAACTCTGTTCTCACTTCTTCTTAGAGATCCCAGTGACTGCAGACATGAACACTGGAGAGCAATGGGCCAGCACTCCAGGGAGCAGTGATCCTAAAACCTTCTTCCCACATACCCACATGGAACAAAACTTGCACCTCTCTCTCTGAAATGAGGTTGCCCTTGTGAGGAAAGGGATGTGAACTATTCACTTTTTTATCACTGCTTCTGTATTTTATACTATGGTAAAATCTTAGTGCAAGGTTGTAACTGCGTGTTAGGAACACGAGGAATCCCTTTGCACACGTTACAGCCATGTGGCCACTGATGCAGTGCTGAGGGCAGCAAGGACAATCTTTGTCTAGGCAGAGAAATATGAGTGAAATAAATGAATGCCTTCTGGCAGATAATACTCAATCCTGTTCTTCGGTAGAGGGGCTGTGGAAGCAGGGTATAGACTGCAGACCAGTGATGCACAATTCTGCATGCTGGAAATCAACTACAGCGCCAAAGAGACAGTATTAGTGGTTTGACAGTTCATTGAGCAGCTAATAACCCATCTGATAATGGAGCTATCAATAACGGAAATACCAAGCTGAAAATAAAGTCAACAGGGCTGAGACAGATGACTGCTACCCAGTCCAGTTCCCCAGTGAAGGAACAATGAGCAGTCTAGAGTACAGAGCTTGTTTCCCTCTGTGTCAATACAGAGAGGCAGACATTATAGTTGGGTTGCCTTCAGCCAGCATCAATATGTTATGATGCTTTTTTCTTTAAGAGAAAGAAAGAGTAAAAGAGATAAAAGGGGCCCAGACCTGACAAGCTGGGTGGGAAAGGGGTCTGCCTTGCTGTCTTAGATGTAAGATGCACCCACGTACATGCAGTGCATTACACTAGCTGTTCTGAACACAGCCCAACACTAAGACAAGGTTGCAGGAAGCAGCATCTGGCTTGGAACAATGCTTCCCCTCCTCTGCCCTCCTGTGGTGCAGGGAACCCCCTCAGAGACACAGGACACAGCACTTTGTGCAGGACCCCACAACTCCCACAGCAAACCCCTGGAAGTGTTTCAGAACACCCTTTATCTCAGTAGGCAGGGTAAAATGCCACTAGCTAGCACTTATTTGATCTGAGGGCTACCGCCAGGCTCACATCACTCCCACTGAAGGTTAGGGGAATGCTTGCTCCATGTGGCTCTGCTGTACATTTGATCTCCCTTTTCTCCAAGGTCTCCCATGCTGTGAGGGCTCACCAAATCTGTAAACAGATATTGCAGCCCTGCTGACACCTCACTGCTTCAGGGCGAATGTGCTTCACATGGCAGGCTTTACCTTAGTACAGTGGTGGTTAAGTAACCTAAGCAGCAGAGGTCTGATTTCCAGCTCATTTAAGTCACTTTGAAGACTTGTTATATTTGATTAGCTTTGGATCACTCTTCAAGCGCGGACATGCTCTCAAATGCTTTAAACAGCATTTCAAGCTGACAGCTTATGGCAATGCAGAGCAGGTACTAACACACACTGTGCCAAAGGGCTGAATGTTGACAGTGCAGTGCGCTAGCCCAGCTCCTGGGAAAGAGGGAGCTCACAGCATGCTGTGAGTCAGACCCAGCTCTGCAGCAGCAGCTGCAAAACATTACCCATCAGAAAGGCCATTCAGACAGCAGGGTATGGCTCCAGCAGCCAAATGCTGCAAGCCTTGCTCCTCCGAGGCTGTCACAGCAAGACCTCCACTGTGTGCCTGCCAGGTTAACTGGGCATGATTTGGACACTTCAGTGGGGTGCTGTCGGTAACTGGCTAACACAGAGTGATGCTGCTCTTCCTTTAAAACTGTTGTTGGTGTGGAGAAAACCAGAAGTGTGGGGTTGGGAAATCTATCCTTCTGCTCAGAAAGGCAGTTTTGAGAAAGACAGCAGCCTACTGCCAGAGAACTGAGCACATGGTAAGTGTTCCCTCACACTCACAGGGGGGTTAAAGGCCCACATCGGGGTGGGCTCCTTCTAGGAGAATTAAGATAGTCCTCTGCCCAAACCTATCTTCTCTCATTCCATCCTCCATGAGCAGCATCTCGTCTTTTCTTGGTTTTGCTCGATTGCATTTCCCTGGTCTTTGCAAACTCCCTGAAGAGATGGTTATCCTAACAAATGGCAAGCAAAGTCTCTGAGTCATTCTCGCTGGCCTGAGCTCTGTCTCTGTTGTTAACTGGGGTTTCAATCCAGCTCTGAATACTTGCAGCAGTGTGTAACTGTCAATTTGTGATCTCTGGTTTTAAAGCCTGACAAAATCAAACACCCGAAGTAGCTTTTGTGCTTCACCATAGGATTCTCTGGGAAGCACCAGATATTGTCAAGCCAGTTTTAGTTTCTGCTCACAAACCAGGTATTCATGAAATGAATTTGTTGTTTGCTGGTTTTACTCATAATTTATTCTGAGCTTGCTGTAGCAGTATTATTGTCAATGTATTTACATTCTGAAAAGTTTAATAAAGGCAAAGATGCTTATGGAAAGGATGGGTGATTCAACAGTTCTCTCACTGTCTTTTAGAGGTGCTTAGATGCTGCAAGTAACATTTCTGTGAGGATTCAAATCTGATCATCCATTTTCTTTGCCCTCCCAGTAGCATGCCTCTTCTACTCATTTTCTGCATATATCTGTACATCACTGATTTTGTAGTATAAATGTTGACAGAAGGAAAGTATCAAAACCTTGAAGGGTGAGAAGTGCCCCCTCAGTTTTAAATTCACTCCAAGTATTCAGCATCAATTGTTTGCACTTCCATGCAAGCAGCTAAAATAAACACCACCATATGACTTACTTGAGCAATTGCGATGAATTGGCACACTTCAATAATGACTACCATAAAAGTTATGGAAACTGCTCACAGCTTGAGGTCTGTGTTTTCTAAATGGGCAAGGATTCACCAATTAGGACAGATGGTTGAGGATACTGGACAATGGATGCTTTAGGGCATTATTATCTACTAGTCTACTAGGACTACACGGTCCACAAGGTGAGAAAGGCCAGATCAGTGGCATCCATCACACATGATGCACAAAACATGACTGCTTTATGCGATAAAAACTATTGGCTATTTCTGTGTCATGCCTCCACTAGCACGTGCTTTCCCGGGGTATTTTGTGTGAACTGTACACACATACATACAAAAAATATTGATATGGAAGCACTTTCCAGTAATTAAAAAGGAATGTGTTCCCACAAGCCAGACTTGGGGCATTATTCCCTCCTGCTCTGCATGGGGGTAACACAATTTCCACTGCTCCTTCCACCACAAGCCAACAGATCCTGCAGATCCTCTCCCGCTCATGCCCCTCCTGCAGGGCCACAACGAATCTCTCAGATCACCAGCTTCTCGATGCTTAAAGTACTTGTTTCATCCTCTTCATTGGAGCCAAAATACCCAGGGAGGTCAATCATCTGCTGCTCTGACTCCGTTAAGCCAAAAGTAGTATTATCATAAAAGGCAAACTCAGGATCCAAGGGGAAGCTCTGGCACTTGTCCCTTCGGTACTGGGCAGGGCTTACACTTGGGACTCTCTGGGAATTATCCTTGCCAGCTGAGCCTGTTTCCTTCCGCCACGTGCCTCTGGGGTTAGGTGAAGGGCCCCGTTTGCTCCGGCTGGGCTCAGGCTTATCAGCTGCCTTCTCCTGATTGGCAGGCTGGCGGTCAGTGACCAAGTCCAGCTTCTTCACCGGGGGCCCTGCCCTGTAGTGGCACTTTGTGCCATGGCCCTGCGGTTCACACCCTGGCGCAGCACTGTGGGGCTGATCCAGCTTTTCACCAGTTGGATTAGTGTTCCTTGATTTTGGCCGCATCCTGTCCTCCAAACCCTGGTCCCATGTCCTGCTCCTGGAGTTGTAGAGAGGAGTCTGCCGGGGGGTGAGGGTGGACATGCTTCTCTCTCTGAAAGGCCTGGCCTTTTTAGTCTCATGGAAACTGGCTGTTCTTCTGAACTGTGGGTTTCTGTGGCAGCCCCTCTCAGGCAAGTCCCCTCTGTTATCCTGGTGTTTGAAATGAGCTCTTCTTACCAAGGTTTGGGTAGGGCTCATTGCAGCATTGGCCTGTGAGAATGGAAAATCCAGCCTAGGGTGAGAGCCTTCCCCCAGGAATTTGGGCTGACTGGCTGGCTGTTCCAGAAACGGAGATTTGATCCTAAATTTGTTTGCCGCTGCCTCCTCTTGGTTTTCTCCGCTCAGCGGAAGCATCGTGGTGGCACCAACAACCGTGTCCGTGAGGGGATTCTGAGAGACATGGTACACCTTGGTGGTCTCAGTCAGGCCTTTCTTCTTCATCTCTTTCAGCTGCTGCTGTGCCAAGCGGTAGCTGAAGATCGGAGGGATAATTTTTTGGGCGTTTGGCTGGAAGTTCTCACTTCCGGAGGCATCATCTTCTTGGGCAAACTGGAGGCTTCGCCTGTAGGTCAGAGGAATGTTAACAGGGGCATCCCCTCCTTCAGCGAAGCTGTCCCGCTGCTTGTTGCCTTGGCAGATGTTCTCCTCGTCAGAGTTCTTCCGGAAGCCAGGGGAATGGACGGAGTTTCGGCGCACAGCGGTACTGCACTTCTGAGCTCTGCACAGCTTCCTCCAGAGAGTGATGAGAACAGTGGCAAAGATGATGAACAAGCACAGGGAGATACCTGTGATGGTCACTATGTTATTTGCTTTCTGGTCCTCTCCTGGCTGGACAGAAGGTGGGGTGGGAGGCTTCGTAGCTGTAACAAAGAGCACACACGTCTATCAATCAGAGCTGCACTGTCATCAGCATTTTGGTATTTTAGGATGGATACCTTCCAACAAATTAAAAACAACCAGTTAACACAGTACAGGAAGTCGTCTGCCATTAAAATTTGTTCATTGGAGATGACTTACTACTGATGACTTCAAGCTGGCAGGAAAAGATCTAACTTACTTTAAACCAAGGCTCCCACAGAACTTTTAAATGTCATCATTACTTCTGCCTGTTCTGCCATTTCCATAAGGTACTCCTAAATAGGTGTAAAATGGGTAACACTATTTGCCCTCCTTTGTGAAGTACATTAAGATCCCTTGGTGAAAAGTACCATAAAATAAGCCAGCCCAGGCTAGCACTTCAGTATCACTTTACAATTACTTTTATGAGAGCTTAAGGGGAGTGAGAATTGCAGTGAGTTTGAAGAGCACAGAGGCAGCACTAGCAGGGGCAGCATAACTTCCCAAGCAGTCCTCTGAGGGTGCTTCTTCTACCACTGCCTTGTGTCACAGCCCCAGAGGCTGGAACCTTCCCCTGCCACCCCAAGCTCCCAGTTGAGAAGGCCACTGTTCTGGTGCCCCTGGTATTCTAGTATTGACACTCTTCTGTTGTGGACTGCAGACGGGATTTCAAACAGGGATGAACACAATGGGATTTCAAACAGGGATGAACACTCTGCAGGCCTTTCCTCACTGAGAGAGTGGTCAGTCTCTGGAACAGCCTCCCCAGGGAAGCAGTCACAGCACTAAGCCTTTTAAAAGTTTAAGGAGCATCTGGACAATGCTTTAGTCATATGGTTTAGTTTTAGGTAGTCCAGAAAGAAGCAGGGAATTGGACTCGATGATGTCTATGGGTTCCTTCCAGCTTGAGATATTCTATGATTTTAACCTGTAATGTGAATATCACAGATCTTTCCACGGCCCTATTTAAACCTCCCACCTGCACATTGCACCACACTAGAGATGGCTGAACCAAGGAGAGATGAATAATTCTTTTTTTGGATGAGGTCCCTAGCATTTTAGGGGCAGCCCTGGGCATGGCTGAAAGTGGATGAATTGGTCCATCAGCTAATTCCAGTGTGTGTTAGCACTCCCCAATTTCTTATGGCCCAACATCAGCACTGTAAGGCCATGACAATGCTGTTGGAGGATAAGGCTGCACAGATATAGTTGACAAGAGCTGGCCATAAAGCTGTGAGCTCACACTGAACCAGTTAGCAACCCTGTCCCTGTCTCTAGTTTTATCCAGAACCCAAAGCCTTACATCAGAGTGAAAGAAAGTCTGCTGTAAAACTTAGCAGATGCTTGCACCACTGTGACTGTCCAGGCAGAGGAAATGCGCTCGCAGAATAATAGGAAGCTGATACCATGTTCTTCCCATAATTTAGAAGGACACTCATTCAACAGAAAGCTGGTATTAGGAGGGTGTGCACAATGTACAAATACACTGATGAACACATGCCAGAAGGTCTCAGGCTGCTATGGTAACAGATGTGCAAGGTGCTTGGTTGGGCAAAAGATCATTTCTTTGCCTCATGTCTACCTGACAGCCCCAAGCTCTTTGAAAAATTCTGCTACTGGATCCACTTTGATCTTCATGTCACTCTTGAGAGCCCAGCATCATCTCAAAGAACAAGGCCAACGCCTGCTGGATCTTTACTGGGGAATCTCTAAAACTTTCATCCAGCCCAATGTCACTGTGCCAGAGCACGGAGCACTGCTGTTCTAGGGGCTTGAGCAGCAAGTAAGCACTCTGACCTCAGCAAAGAAGGCAGGACCAGCATCTGCTCTGTTCAGTACCACTGCAGCAAAGCAATTCATTCATTGCTCATCCTCTTCCCAGACCTGTTTGCTTACAGTTATTTTTTAAAGACTCTGTTTTAAAGAGTTTCAAGACACTGTGCTGTATTGTTTGGAATAGAAAGCTAACAGCAAGGTTCAAAACAGGACTTAATCCCTTAAATTTGCTCTCTCTCCACCTCATGTACCTCTGCCTCTGGACTGTGTGCTGGTTTCATTTACTCAGCTATTTGCTCCATCTGCTGGACTAATAACTTCGAACATAAGTTATGCTGAAAAAGAGGCTTGCCAAAAAGGTACAGTCAAGGGGTGGGAAGGCGACACTCCCAGCTGGAGATCAGGCAGCAGATGAACACTGTAAGATCACAGCGTCAAGTCACTTCCTGAGCAGTCTGAGATTCAATGAGATGAAATCTTGTAGGTGATTCTGTAAAGGAAGCTGCCTGATGTGGGAACAGGAGGATTAGAAACCATGTGCAAGAGAGAAGCAAGGCAATTCTTTCAGATGATCCCACGGCAATGGGTGCAGACGCAGGCCTCCTGTGCATCTGTGTTTCCTATATATAAAATATATAGGTAACCTTTTTTATTAACCCAGAGACCTAGGTGGAATTTGAGGATTTTCCAGACCTTCTGAGTGCTGTCAGACAGTATAACTCCCATCAGACTGTCACAGGCATGTGCACTGGGTATGCACAGGATTGCTGACCTCTTTGAAAACCACCATACGCCTTGTATAGTTGTACATATGCATGGAAAGAGTGACACCTCCGAGAAGCACCAGTGAGGCCAGTCACCTCCGTGCATGTAAAGCTAAGGTGCATACACAAACTATGTGTCCAGCACATGCTTCATATGGATGGACCCCCCTCAGGGAACTCTGTGCACCAGAACTGCTCTCTGGGCTCCAGAGGAGTGGCGTGAAGCTAGCCAGAGAGGAGCTAAGCCAAGTACTGTACTTACAGGCATACCCCTCCTGCAGGTAACATAAGCATGGAACAGCACAGTTCAGCATCAGCTTTAGGAAAACACCAACTACCCCACCATGTTTCCCTGCTGGCATTACTGCCCACACCAGCATGACAGGGTTTGCCACAGAGAAGACAACCAGGCCTAGAGCAGGGCATTAGTTTCAAGCTGGGGCCCTAAACAACTGAGTTGTTCTTCTCTGCTTACACTTGCAGATTTACAAAATAAGCAAACCCACATGGCCAGCATTTTCCAGTCACTAAAAACATCAGACGCTTTAACAACAAGCTGTTAAAATGCCCTACGTGCTGCACAAACACTGACAGAATGCAATACCTGGCTCCATGGAATATAATTTTTAATATTTTCCCTTCACCCAACCTTTTGTTCAATACAACCCATTTCTTACAGTGCTCCACAACACCTTCCAGGCCTGCTTGTACAATTCTGAGGCCTTCATTCAACACCTTGAAGCTGGTTCAAGCCAATGCCTCCATTAAAAAAAGTAGCTCTGCCTTCTTCCTGCTCCAGCTACACATTCTCCCCCTCTGCTGTCCTTCCCTTTTCAGTGGCATAAGCATGGCAACCGCTTACCCACATCCCCAAACTTCCCAGTTTTTGGCTGGTTCCATTCTAGTGCTCCACATTACACTTTTGCCAGCACAAGGAAGTGCATGGAAGCAGCCAAAGCAAGAGATAAGGCATTGATCACTTTGTAATAGTTTAAAATCATAGAATCAGAATAGTTAGGGTTGGAAATGACCATAAGATCATCCAGTTCCAACCCCCTTGCCATAAGCAGGGACACCCCACACTAAACCATGCCACCCAAGGCTCTGTCCAACCTGGCCTTGAACACAGCCAGGAATGGAGCATTCACAACCTCCCGGGGTAACCCATTCCAGTGCCTCACCACCCTAACAGGAAAGAATTTCTTCGTTATGTCCAATCTAAAC